>CBVK0100445237.1:0-10478 GCA_900067695.1 Picea abies | reverse complement strand
TAACCTGTTCCCCTTCCCGTAACCCCTATCTTCAATTAGTAACATGTTAACTGTACTTCAATCTGCTACCACCGTACAGATTGAACCACTGTGTATAATCAAATTAATTCAGTATTGTTGTCATTTGTACGTACATAGACGCAATTGTTGAAGTCTGCATGCAATTATCTCGTACATTCAAATTAAAACTGGTTTTGTACGTTCCAATAAAAATTACATAGTAAAAGAAAACCGTACAGTGAATCCGTAACATCCGTACAACACATTAAAAAATCAAAGATCGTGTGGTACACCGTATAGTGAATCCGTACAACCGTACTAATTAATTCTGTCGCGTGGCTGTCCGTATGGTCATCATCCCGTGCGGCATTTTTGAAGGATAAAATTGAGGGACAAATAACATAGTTGGAACGCTGCAAACTCCAATTAGAAGTCGTGACCTTTTATTTTAATTAGTAAGGGTTTAAAATTAATTAAAAGTTACGTCTTGTTAGATAAAACAAACAAATTAACTCATACTCCGTGAAAAGATCAAAATACTCCATGAGTATCGTTCAAGTGAAGTTCAAGGGAATTTAAATTAAATAAAAAAGAGAGAAAAATTATATTAAAAAAAGACTATTTAGTAAAAAGTTACAAATAGTATAATAAAGAGAGAAAACTTATATTAAAAAGTGAAAGGAAAACTATATTACATTAATAGGAAAGGTTATATCAAAAAGTGAAAGAAAAGGTTTTTCTTTAAATTAACATAAAAATAGAAATATAAAAGGTATTCTTTTATATTAAAAACATTACCTTTTTAAAGTATAAAAAAAATTATTTAAAAAAGCTTATATTATATTATATTTGCAAGGGAATATTACTAAAAGAAGTAAAAAGAGAATTATTTAAGAGTAATAAAAGTTTTTAAAAGTGAAAAAAAATAAAATTCAAAATAATTAAAAATTCTCACTATTAAAAATTATAAAGTTCAATTAAGAGGGATAAAAGGTAACCCTAAGTTTCACCTTAAAGTTAAAAAGGGTTAGTAAGGAAAATAATCAAATTTCCTAAGAGTTCAGATTGACTTAAAAGGGTTTTAAGTCCCCATTAAAGTAAAAAGTTATAAAGGGCAAAGAAATAAATAAATAAATTATTAGTCCATTATAGTTCAAAATGGAAGGAGGAAGATTCCCTCATACTTATAAAAAATATGAGGATCCCTTATTAAATGTTAATGGGATTATTCAGGGAAAGAATATCAACATCGCTATTTGCCCAACCGCTAGGAAAAATCACATTAACGTTGACCTGGCAAACCAATTAATGGTTTTAGAGCAAAATATAATTGAAAATAAAACGTGTCTTTTCGATGGGAAATATGAAATTAAGAACCTACAACTATCTATTGATGAGTACAAATTCAGAGGTCAATTCAATGTGGTATCAATGTCTCAAGACAGTGTTGATATAATTCTAGGGTCAACTTGGGTAGATACATTAGGTACTTTTATGTTCAACACAAGGAGAAAGTTTTTAACCTTTTCTTATAAAAAAAAGAAATTCACATTACAGGACGCTACTATGAAGTCAATTTCAGAAGCTCCATCATCAGAAGACCTGAAGGACATATCAGAAGTGATCCTTCCAGATAACCAGAAGTCAATACAACAGTTGCAAGATCGACAAGAAGAATATGACAAAATCATCATTGAAAAAGATGAAGAGATTTCTCGCCTAAGAAATCATAATAAAAAACTACTTGCAAAAATCACGAAGTCCAAGGAGAAGAAGCAGTGTTTTCAAAAATTTGAACAAGAAAATGAAGGTCTCAAAGAGAAATTAATCGAAAAGGAGGAAGAAAGCTCCTACCTAAGGAACCTTAATCAACAATTATTAGGACAAATTAAACTCTTAAAGGACGAAAGAGAGGAGAATCTAGAATCAAAAAATAAGGACAACAAGTCAGAAGATAAAGAAGAACTTTTACGATTAAGACGACATAATCAAGATTTATTAACTCAGGTTAAAAAGCTCAAGCACGATAAGAAGTCTTTACAAGAAGAGCTATATCGCAAAACATCATTAATCGACAAGGAAACAATGACTGATCCAATAGAGAATTTATCCGACATTCAAATCTCGACAGTAGAAAAAGGAACCAATACAAAGTCAAATAATGGTCATATTCAAAAGAATGCTTACGTGGACAGATCACTACAAACATCGAAAGAATATGATTCCAAGGAAAGGTCACAAGAGATTAGGATGCCTTATCATCATCCAACTCACAAGAGTCCTTCTGACCAACGACTAGGAAAAGAGGAAAATAAACAATGTTCTTCTTCCCAACAAATAAAACACAACACTGAAAAAGAACGAAGACAAAATCAACAACTTGGAACAATCAATCATCCAATAATTCCAATGAAAGTAGATTTGGGATGGATCACTCCCCAAAAGATGCAACACATTAGTTTGGGAATTCGAAGGTTATATCATCATGTTTCGTCGAGAGTCGCAACTACAAGGACAAAAGATTTGAGAAGACATCATGTGCCAGAACAAAAGTTCAAAGGGAAACCTTCCGGTGCTTATGCTTTGAGGACAAAGCATTTTTAAGGGGAAGGCAATGTTATGAACATAAAATATANNNNATAATAATTATTAATAATGAAAGGTCATGTCTCAAAGGACATGACTATTGGTAAAGGGCACCCCTGCGTGGGTATATAAACAAGCCCTCATTTCTCAATTGTAACCTATCTCATATTATATCTTATTTATTCATATATTATTTACAGTCCTACATGGATTACTTTGTTATATTCTAAATATTTTGGATTATTCTTGTGTGAGCGAACTTTGTTCGTCTCATATTCAAAAGTTCCCCATGGAGTAGTAAAAGTAGTTTTATGTCTATCTTCAGCCTTAAGTCTGATCTGATTATATCCTGAAAATCCATCAAGCATGGAAATCATTCCTGATCCTGTTACCCTTTGAAGTAAGGTTTCCATCTTGGGAAGGGGGTAGTGGTCTTTTGTGCAAGCCCTGTTCAGATTCCTGAAGTCAATACAAATTCTGATTTTCCCATTCTTCTTTCTAGCAACAACTATATTTGAGCACCATGAAGAATGTCTAGTTTGAGCAATAATTCCAGCCTCTAACATTTTTTGTAACTCCTGTTGGACCAAAGGAGCGAACTTGGGGTTTATCTGCCTTAATTTCTGTCTAAAGGGTTTAGTTTCTTCCTTAAGAGGAATCACATGCTGAATCACATCCTTCTTATAGACCTTGAGCTCATCAAAGCTGAAAGCCAAAACATCCCTATACTCTTTTAGTAATTTGACAATTTCAACTCTTTCTTCTATAGGGGTAGTTTTGCCTATCTTTACCATCCAAGGCTTTTCAATAGTTCCAATGTTTACTTCTACGTGATCACACAATTCTTTCTTTGATCCTTCTTTTTGCTTGTGACCATCTAGTTTATCAAAATTCCTTTCTAAGGAGACAATTCGCCTAGGAGGTATATTAACCTTATCAACATTTTCAGTATAGTTACACCCTTCATTCATTGTGTTGAGGCCAAAGTTAGAAAACTCATGCATATGGGTCAAAAACTTTATAACCTGTTTGTCATCCTCAAAAGCCTGCCAATGATTTTTGTTATCCGGGACTGAAGGTTTGAAAATCACTTCCACTGAAATATTTTCATTTCTCAAACTATCTGAAACTGTAAGTGTTGAAGCTGCTACTGCTAATTCATCTGCTGTAGAATTCTGTTCCCTAGGAATAGCAATAAGGTTTATGGCATCAAGATCATCAATCATATCCAAAATTGCATTCCTATAACCCTTTAATCTTTCAGACTTGAAAGCAAATTTATTCTTAAGCTGTTGGATTACTAAGTCTGAATCCCCCTTGATGCATAAACATTTGACACCCCTATCCTTGCAAAGTTCTAGACCAAGGAGCAAGGCCTCATACTCGGCCACATTATTTGTTGCATCAAACTCCAATCTATATGCAAACTTAGATACTTTACCATTTGGAGCTTGAAGAACAATCCCAACACCTTTTCCCAATCTAGAAAAAGCACCATCAAAATGCATGTACCATACTTTGTCTAACTCATTATCTTTGACTTTGTCTTCTAGGGGAACAATTGAGTTAGACAAAATAGCATAATTACCAAGGCCCTCTTCCTCATAAACCAATTCTTCTATGGGGACCTTGGGGTTTTCCACATGAACCTTCCTGTAAACTTCCCTATCCAATCTGAAAGTGCCTCCATCTGGAGTGGGGAGGGTGGCATAAGATAAATCCATTTGTATGTTACCACCCAAATCTGCAGCCGACTTTCTATTTAATAACATTCCCTATAAATCTGGAACATCAATTACCACAATGTCCATCTCAATCATAATGCTTGGAAATGCCTTCAAGTATACTTGCAAGCCCTTTATTAGTCCAAATACTTCTATGGTTTGACTATCTAAGGCACAAATGTTATGATAAGGTCTAGAAATCCTTAGGTTCAACTGTTCCATTACTTTCTTAGTCATAACATTAGAGCTTGCTCCTGAATCTAACATGCAGTTGTGTAAGACTTTATCATTTACAAGTAGAGACAGGTAGAAAGGCAAGTTCTTCGAATTACTTCTATCCCAATTCTGCAGAATAACTGGTGCATCCTGGTAAGCTACGGCTGGTTGTTTCTGTATGATATTTTTAGGAGGCTCATGCACTGCTTTAAGTAACTTTTCCCTCTGTGAAGGGATTTTCATGATTTCTGAAACTGGCACTAAAATCTTTGCATTATTCAACCAACCCCCTAAGTCAATATTTAAATCCACATTGATAGGCTCACTAGACTTAGGAAAAGTTGGGGATACCTTGGGAGTACTAGTTTGACCTTTATCTTTGTTTCCACTCCTTTGGTATGTATAACCTTTATACTTAGCCATTTCAGCAATTTGTTGGGGCGTGGGCTTGGGCCCATATTTTTCTGTTGCTCTATCAACATTACCACTCATGAAGTTTCCATAACTTCCATGATCATAATCATTCATCCAATCATACATTCCCCTATAGTATCTTCTGCCACACATGTTGATTTGTTCATTTCCATAGTCGCCATAACAATCTTCTAGAAACACTGGACAAGTGGATTCCTCATGAAATTCACCACAAGGTCTACAATAAGGTATTGATTGATGCTCTACCAAGTTAGTGGAATCAAAAGTATTAGGTGGCCTTTGTTCAATCTGAGGAGGTCTTTGATCATTATCGGGAGGTCTTCTTGGCCATTTATCATTTGGCCTATGTGGAGGCCTATTAGCTTGATTTCTTTCCATGGCTATCAATCTATTTTGCATTGCATTTAGTTGACTAGTATGATTGGCTTCCATTTGCTTGATCTGGTTAGCATGATTAATTTCCATTTGCTTGAGTAATTGAGTAAACTTATCCATCCCATCATCTAATGACTCTTGACCCTTTGTTTCCTTCTTCTTTTCATCATTAACCTTTGAAGAAGAACCTCTAGTAAAACCAGGAATATTAGACTTCCTAGCCTCAAGCAAATTCTGTTCAACCCTTATGGCTATTTTCTGTGCTGCATCTAAGTCCTGAGGATCTTTATCTCTAAGGGCATACCTTGTCTCTCCTTCAAATGCTTCAATGTAATGAATCAAGATAGCAGCATCTCGGGGCTTTATGTCTCTATGAAGGCTTTTCACCAAGTTATTGAACTTAGTGTTAAATTCAACCATAGTTTCATTCTCTTTTTTCCGGATAGTGGTAAGGGCATTAAGTTGGAATCTATGTTCTTTTTGATCACCCCATCTCTTCCTAAATTCATCCAATATTTCCTCAAGGGTGCTAAACTTATCTGCTGGAAAATCAGTGAACCACTCCAGAGCATCACCCTCAAGTGAGTACACAAACAAAGTCATCTTGACATCTTCATGATTATGACCCCCACAATACAGTTGCACACACCTATTGAAATTCATAATGTGTGATTTGGCACTTATAGCATTGTTCCCCTGAAAGGTAGGCAACTTATCAATAGCCTTTTCAGGAACTTGGTGAGGGGAACCTTGGATTGCTGCAAAATTCAAAGGTGTTAAAAAACTACCCATGTTTAAGTTAGGATTAGGAGTGGGATTATTAACAGTTGGTTGATTATTGGTTTGGAACAAGTATTGGATATCAGTGAGTGCTTCGTCTCCAAGATGATCAAGTTGTAGTCTCCTAGGTGGAAGGCGATTTATCCTCCTCCTATAAACTTGTTCGGGTTCAGGAAAAGGACAAAACAAATCTTGTGTAGTCCTCCTAGTAGTATACCTCTTGACAGAATTATTCAATGGAGTCGCCACTTGAAAACGAATCACACAAAGCTAACCAATAAAGGTTCAAAGAATTTTTAAAGGACTAAAGTTTTTTTATTACTTAGTTCTAAAAAAATAAAGAATAAGTTAAGTCGGTTAGACCAAGGATAAATGACTTATCCCCGGCAACGGCGCCAAAGATGTTGCCGTCCTAATGCACACTTGCTAATGTGAGATAAGTCCTGCTCACTTAGTGTGCCCTTGGAGACACAATGTCTAGGTTCCAAGCCCACATTGTCACCTTGACTGGAACCTCTTCCTTCTAGGCTTACTCCTAGGGAAGCCAAGGGGGGTTGTCCCTAGTTGCTAAGTTAATTTTAGAGTTAAGTGTTCTAAGAGTTAATTTTATTTTATTATAGGCCAAAGGGAAAACTAGCCTATGATGACAAGCAGCAATGCAAGTGCAATTCTAAGTCTAAATGAGAGTCAACCCTTTCCCTAAGTCAACTATAGACTAGTGCCTAATGTTGGGCTATGGGGTCAACTATGTTTGAAGGTGGTTCGTTACAAAAGTCTTACAATTAAATCAAGTAAACTACCCCCAAACAAAGATTACTTTAACTTATAAATAATTACAAAGTATCACAAAGTTTACAACAATTACAAGATATACAAAAGATGTACAAATCAAATACAAGATACACAAATGTAAGTGTTCAAGGTTTGCCAAGCATGCCCCAATAGCACTTACTCTATTGGACTGCCTTCATTGGCTACAATCACACAAAGCACTCAAGGATCAAAAGAAGTAGTGCCTCCCCAAGTGGGATGCTCAAGACTTCCTTGATCCACACCACAACAATAATTGATCAATAAGATATTCAAGATAATAATCCAAAGTTTCACACCAACATGAGAGATAAAGACATATAGTTGTAAAAGATAGATATAGCAATGAAATAATCACAAGTTATGTTTGCCTGTCAATACATCTACTTCCCCCTAAACATACACAAGTGATCTATGCAACTAAGTGTAATTTCTTAAATATTTTAATTTCCCACCCCCTAGACTAGATGTGTGTCTCAAACTTTCTCCTCCCCCAAATAACTGCCCGGTGCTCAAGATAATAGGGCTACGAGTCCCTACCCTAGCTTCCAAGGTCAGCCCGCACCTAGTANNNNAGGTCAGCCCGCACCTAGTAAGAAGTAGTCCTGTCACGGGATCTCCCCAACGAAACCACGGGACGGTCCCCCGCCACTACCGCCAGACTGTCCTTCAAACCCGTTTTAGATGGTGGAGGGAGATGATTAAGACCCCTAAAATGTTACTAAGAGTTGTTAGGACCCTCGGGTGGGTCTTTAAGGTGTGTTGGGTGTATTTTAGCAAATTTTAGACCCTTTTAAAGTGAGTTTTTAGCGTATGTCCGTGAGCAAAAGTATGCAAAACGAGTGCTTAAAGAGTGTGATTAAACCACCATCAACATGTAAAGATATATGAAAATGATAGCACAATGTTTAAACCATTTAAGATAGCATCATATGAAAGGAACTTGAAAGATATTTAACCATATACCATGAACCATTCACATGTAGTAATACTAGTAATTGAAATGAGATGAAGCTTTTAAACACTTAAATGATTTAAACCTTAAGCATGCAACCAATGAAATGAGAAGTACTTGCAATGATATCAAAGTGTGAGATCTCAAAGAAATGTATGAGGCCGTGAGCAATATGTGTTAAATCATCGACATCTAAACCATAAACATTATATCACATGTGTATGCCAAATGTGTGTGTAAACCATAAGAGGGCCGTGAGCAATTATACTTTGAAAATGTGAAGCATTGAACCATAAAGTAAAAATATGTGGAGTGCTAGAAATAAACACCAGGCCGTGAGCATCAATTGAGTGTGTGAGACGTGAGCATCAATGTGCAAATGATTGACCAAATAATGGGCCGTGAGCTAAAATGTGCTAGGCCGTGAGCATAAGGTGTACTAGGCCGTGAGCTTATGTATGCATCCAAAATAGATCTAGAACTCAAAAATCACCACATCATATGTTATGCTAAGTTATGAGAGTGAAAGAACTTCAAAATGATGAATGAAACTTAGCCAACAAATGATAAGAAATCTTAAGCCATCACAACTTCATATGTACTTTAAGATTAGGTAAATAACTTGAGATGTAAAAGATCTAAAGCATTAATACCATATCTAAGTTATCTAGCCATTTAACATGAAACGTAAAAGCATATGAAAGATTACGAAAGGAATAAACTTGTAAATGAGACTTATCTAAGATACCATCAACTATTAGTCATGAAAATCACCACAAGTTAATTTCCTTAAACCAAGGCGATTTTGGGGATGACTCCCCCAAGGTGCCGGCAAGTGAGGTTAACACTACTAAGATAAACTTGCACAGAAAAGCAGGGCATTGAGTCTTATGTCCTTAAAATATATGAAGAGACTAGACAGGCTGCTGGCTTACTGCTCAGGCAAGAACTATCTTAGCATTGTTAACATACATTAGATTTATTTTATAAACAAGATGAAAAAGACTTGAAAAGAAACACCACTACAATGGCCAAGGTGGTGGCAAGCCTCCCGATTTTGGCCAAAGAGGGTAGCTTATTGATAAAATAACAAATAAATGAAATAGAAGCCTAACTAATAGTTATATGAACAAAAAAATAGCTATTCTAATTAGATGTATTTTAGGGCCCAAAAGACTTAGAAATATTGCAGAAAACTTAAAGAAAAGAGAGAGAGAAGAGGAGAGATGTTACCCAAACCAAGAGGAAGTGTTTGGGGAAGCCTCCTAGGTGTTTGTATGCAGCTTGCACCTTCAAATATGTCGCTGTCCTCCAAAAAACAACAAACAAAAGCTTGCGGGAAATGCTGCAAAAACACCAAAAATAGTTACAGAAATTTCTGTGTATACACAGAAATTTCTAGCAAAGAGATATGATATAAAAATTTGATTTTATGACCTATCTAAGAGTTAGATAGCTACAGAAAATGATATGGAATGATAGCAATATATCAGATATAACAGAAAAAGCAAGGAGTTTGTGCAAGCCAAGGTTGAAATCTGCTCTAAAGTCTCTTCCAAACCCTAACCTGTGAAACAAATCTGCAACTCAAACACAATGTAAATCTATAGCAGCATAGTATGATGATTAGTATAAAAATCTGAACTAATTCATGATCGTATTTAATCAATCAATACATAGATCATCAACACTAATGTATGTTTGATCTACTTCAATAAACTAATTTACCAAAGAATGCTTGCATATAAATCACAAAATGAGAAAGGAACAAGATCACCTCATGTGTAGTTGATCACAAGACTAATCTCAATAATCCAAAGGTCCTCCAAAGCTTTCTTTATTCATCCAAAATATGAGAGCCTTGGGCAACTAATTGCTCCAAGAATCTCTAGAGAAAATGAGTGAGTGGAAGATGGCAAGAGCAAGAAGATGGCAACATTTCGGTAGCATAACAATAGCTCAAAGAATGGTGAGTGAAAGAGTGAGAAAGGGTTCTCTTTATACCCCTAGAGGCCAAGAGTGGTCACTTGGATGAACTCCAAGTGTCAAATCAAGAGTTAGAGATCAAATCCCAAGAGAGGGGGCGCCCCACTTAGGGTTTGAAGCTTGGGATGAAGAGATGGTGAGGTGTAATCACTAGATAGGTTAGAAAACCTTACTAGGGGGGCGCACTAGGTATAGGAGGAAGACCCACGTGCCCAAAATAGCAAGTACGTTAGGTTGGGGGTGAGTTGGAGTGAGTCTCCAACCAAATGGGGTGCTAATGAAGGGGGGCGTGAGCTAGTTAGGGGGTTTAGTTAGGTTTAGGGTTAGGTTTTTGGGTTGGGTTAGGGTTTTGGTAAGTCTAGGGGGGCGCACCACATGTGTGGAGTGCCTTTTCCAATTCTCAAGGCTTGATTCAAGGGATTTGGTAGTTAGTGGGTCGTTTTTCCCCTTAGGGCAATATTTAGAAGGTTATGGGAGTGAGTAAAGAGGTTGAATTAAGTTGGGAAAAGGTTAGGATGGGTTTGAGTAGGTTAGGAGGGTCTAACTTGCCACTTTCCACCTTACACTCACTCACTAACTCAAAATTACAATGATTTTTGACATTTTAATAA
>CBVK0100445207.1:0-15498 GCA_900067695.1 Picea abies | reverse complement strand
TATGGCCTAGCCCCAAAATGGTGGAGGCATGGATGGATGATCGTTGGAAGTCGCTGATACAGGGAAACGCTTCTCTGTTCGCAGTAGGCAGGGGTTTTTTCTTCTTCAGTTTCTCGAGCAAAGAGGACTGTGGTCTAGTTTTTAGATCTGGACCCTATTTCATGGGGTCGAGAGGACTGTTCTTAGCCCCCTGGACTCTTGACTTCAATCCCGAAGCCAAGATCACCACAACCCCTATTTGGGTTAGGCTACCTCACCTTCCCTTGCATCTCTGGGGGCCAGGATCTCTGGAGGACATTGGAAATAGGCTTGGGCATTTCCTGGACAGTGCGGAGCCGAAAGGGGACTAGTTTACCTGCGCTCGCTTTTGTGTTGAGGTTAACCTCGATAAAGGTCTTTCGGAAGCCATTAAGCTCTCCCTGGGGGAATGGTGCCATATCCAAGAGCTGGACTATGAGCATATTCCTTTTAAGTGCCTCTGGTGCCATGCTTACGGTCACTTCACAAGAAGCTACGACAAAGCCTCTGAGGAGTTGGGACCAGTCAAAGAAGATGATTTTCATCCCGTATCTAATCGATGAAGGTAGTCAAGGCGAAAGGATCCACTAGCCCAGGCCTCGAAGGCCACTCATTCAACAGAGGCAACCCTAGAAAATAAAAATAGCTTTGATGCGCTGAAGGAAGATGAAGCCCTAGAACCAGAAGCAACAGCAGTCAAGGAAGATCCTCCGACAGACGAAAGCCTTCCGGAATCCACCCCCCCAAATTCAGCAGCAGCGAGAGAAATTCGGGCTTCAGATCCGGAACCCTCTGCCCATGCAAGTCTGGTTGTTACAGTCCCCTCTAGCGGCTCTGGGGGAACTTCTGAACCTGAAGACAATTCAGTCCCGTCTCCACCCCTTACCCGAGGGCGAAAGACCAACAAAGCGCGCAGAGAAAAGGAGGCGGCCTCCAACATTTCTTTAGGTTCTCAGAAAAAGCTGGACCCCTACATTAAGGGGAAAATTTCAGCCCCCTCGGTATAATGCTTTGCTTCTGTCTTTTGTTATGCTCACAGTTTGTGAGAATTTACTCATGTATGCATTCTTTGTCATATTCTCGAATTATCTCAAGGAGCAGAGGGGATTGGTCTCCCAAGGAATTCATAAGAAGGTTGGCAGCACTGTTAGAGGTCACCAACCTTCTTCAGATTTGTAACTTTCTGATTCTGGCTGGCCAGAATGCCGATTAATGCAACATAACCGTTTTTGTCAAAAAAAACTATACATGCATATATATAATTTCAATTAATATATGAAAATTACATGTTGTGGTAAAGAAGAATGGACATAGATTATTTTTCCACACACGCTAATGTATATACGATACTCGGTTGATAGAACGCAAGAGCATGGAGTTTGGATCTACAATATTCCAGATACGTTAATGAGATAACAACAATAAATTATAGTGATAGAACAAGACAAAATAATCTCTCGGATCTTTTACAAAAAATTGTATTAGATTTCTCTCATCGGAATAATTAATTAAGAGTTGAGAGCTGATGAAATGCTTGGGCTCGATAACAAACTCCTAGAGGACATATTGAGTGTGGAGGAAGAGGGAAATCTGGAACGACTGATGGGTTCCCTCGCATAATCATGAGAGACCCACCATTATTTTAATCCACCGAGTTTCTGAACAATAAATTTGTTGAAGAAGTAAAACAATAATTTTATATCTCTTGACACACAGTCTCTAACTAGTTCCTCGAGGAAAATGGGAAGAATTCTGGTGGAAATCTACAGGACTATCGAAAACCTTGGAGATCGATTGGAGAGGGCGGAAACTACTTCAAAACCTGGACTACCTTGGGCTCCCATTCCGCTGCAACTTTTGTCGTGAAACTGGCCATCTTCGCCGATCTTGCCCTGGTAAGTCATCGATTGACCCTTCTGAAGATGCTGACCTTCTCCTTAACCCCCCCGACTACATGGAAGCCAACCCATCCCTTGCCTACCTGGATACATCTCCCTCTCCTCCCTCTCCTTCTGTACTGGGACAAGATGAATCTCTGTTGCTTAAATTGAACCAGATCTGCCCTTCTCTCTTCAAATCTCTTTTAGCTGCTGAGAAGGATTCCATTAATAGTTTCCATTGGCTCTCTTCCCATGGTACAACTTTGTCCACCCCCGGAAGCTGCATTTCTCCCTACACCCGCCATATCTGCCCCCTCTACTCTCTGTCCTCTTCCAGATTTGTTGCTTCTCCACCGATCCTTGTCTCTTCCCCTTCCCTTCCCCCCCCTCCTCCTTCGTTTCCGGCCAGACAGTCAAGCCCTCCTTCTTTCTCCATGGAACCGAAAGCTTTTCCGCTAGTGCTCCCAGGGTATAGACAGCCAGAGGACGTTGATGTAAATATCTTGGATGCATTGACCCCTTCGACTTCATCTATCAATCTGCCGGAAAACAGCCCATAGCTGCCTATTTATCGGGGTAAAGAACTCATTCGTCCTGATGTAGAGGTTGGAAGCTCTACCTCTCAACACCCTGAAAAAGATGTCAAATATTTTGCTTGGTCGAGAGGCATTGGTACCGAACTCTCGCCTCTCCAGATGTGAAGTTCCAGAAAACAAAAGGAGCTTCTGAACTCTCTACAAAACGCTTCTGACTTCCCAACTCAGGAAGGTAAGGCCCTTAGAGCATTGAAGGCCTTGGCACGATCTAAGTAATGATAATGCTATTCTTAAATATTCGAGGGATCGGAGGCACCCTCAAGGCTGCTTCCTTCTGAAGACTCCTGGAGTGATCGAAGCCCGGTATCATCTTTCTCCAAGAAACCCTCTCGGCTGATCAATCATCCAGAGATTTTTTGTTTCATTTTCGCCCTTCTTGGTTCTCTATGGCGGTAAACTCAATAGGTAATTCCGGTGGCTTGTTGGTGGCATGGGATCCCGATATTTTCGATCTGAGACCCTTCCTGTTGAGTGGAGGCATTATGTTGTTAGGCTCTTGCTTAGCTACTTCACAGGAGATGGTGTTTCTCAACATATACAACCCCTGCTTGGATAGACAGTGCTTCTTGTCACATCTGGCAGATAGCGGTCTCCTTTCCCTACCAAATCTTATTATAGGCGGAGATCTCAACATTATCTTATCAGCAGAAGAAAACTGGGGACGTTCCTACCTGTCGGGTTCTTCCAAAATTTTCTACAGAGAGCTCTTCGCCTCTAACAATTTGATTGATATCCGGTCGACCCGTCTGGTCCCTACATGGTGAAATGGGCGTATTGGACCCGATGCCATAGCCAGAAGACTGGATCGATTTCTTCTTGCTGATGGATACTTGTCTTCTTTCGGATTTCCATCCTCGTGGGTGGAGCACCCCTTCGTTTCAGACCACGCTCCTATCCTCCCCCAGCTGAGACCTCCAGCTCTACTATGTTCGCCTCCATTCAAATTTAACCACCATTGGCTCTCGGCTGCCGACTACACTGCTATAGTCCTATCGGTCTGGAGGGATCCTTGCTTTCTTTCTGAAGAAAACGCACAGTTGCGCCTCATGTGGAAACTGAAAGTCCTAAAATCCAAATCAAAATCGTGGTACCATGCAAAAAGAAAAGCGGAACAGTCCCGTCTAGTTTCACTGGAGTCTGAGATATCACAACTCATACATAAGTCGACCATTTCCGCTTTAACAGTGGAGGAGTCAGCTAGTCAAAAGTTGCTTGAATCTCATAGAGACTCCATTCTCTGTGCAAAGGAAAATGCTTGGAGACTCCGCAGTCGTGCAACATGGTTAAAAAGCGGAGATTCCAATTCCAAATTTTTCCATAGAGTAGCGAGCTTCAACAGGAATAAAAAGATCATTTGGTCTATAAAAAAAAATAGGGAGGAAATTATCCATGGGAAGGATGCCTTAAAGGAAGAGGTTGTCTCGTATTTCAAACACCTTTACAAAGCCTCCAGCAACCACAACCTCCTGGAAAATTTCTCTACAGCCAACATTTTCCCTTCTTTAGTCTCAGCAGAGGAAGTCGCCGACCTCTACAAACTTGTCACTCTTTCTGAGCTAAAGGACTTACTGCTACACTTCAAAAAAGAGAGGAGTCCTAGTCCTGACGGTTGGACGTCATAATTCTTCATCTTCTTCTTTGACCTCATGGGAGCGGATCTTCTCCAGATAGTGGAAGACTCTCGTATCAAAGGTAAGATCCACAAAAGCCTTAATTCCACCTTCCTGGTATTGATTCCGAAAGAGAACAACTCGCTCTCCTTCAGCGATTACCGACTGATCTCCCTGTGCAACCTCATCTACAAGGTAATCTCCAAAGTGATCTCAAACAGAATCAAGCCCTTCCTTGAAAGGTGCATCTCAGCGGAACAGCTGGGATTCTTGAAATGCAGAAGAATCTAGGATGCTATCGGAGCAGCCCACGAATGCATCCATAGCATCAAGCAGAAAAATTTAAAGGCGCTAGTTATGAAATTAGACCTAAAAAAAGATTTTGACAACATTGATTGGGAGTTCTTAAGATTAATTTTACACTCAGTGGGATTTGGTGACAAGTTCATTCTTTGGATTCTATCCTGTGTTACCAGTGCTAATTTCGCGATAATGATCAATGGAGAGCCATCTAGCTTCATCAAGAGTGAAAGGGGGCTCCGTCAGGGATGCCCTCTCTCCCCTTATCTCTTTATCTTGATCATGGAAGGTCTTAGCCTTCTCCTCTCCAAAAGCTTCACCGATCACCACATTTATGGCATAAAGGTCTCAAATTGCATTAAGACCGTCCATCTCATGTTCATTGACAATGTTCTTCTCTTAACGAAAGCTGACCTTACGGAATGGTTAGTCATACAAGAAGTGCTCCAGCTCTTCTGCTCTGTTTCAGGATTATCCATCAATTACTCCAAATCCTCCGTCCACTACTGGGGTCTAACTAATGCAGAACTTCTCCTCCTAAAAGACTCCATCCCCCTCACCTTTATAAATCTGAGCGAAGGCTTCTCTTATCTTGGATTCCCGCTGAAAATGGGAGCCTCCTCATCTAGTGACTAGCGATGGCTAGTGGCTTTGTTTGAAAGAAGAATTGGTTTATGGTGCAACAAGTGGTTCTCCTTGGGTGGCCGCTATATCCTAGTAAAATCGGTACTGGAGAGCGTTACTGTCTACTGGATGACTCTGGAGCGGATCCCAAATAGGATTATTATTATTCTTCGAAGGCTCTCTTTTAATTTTCTATGGAATGACCAAGCAGGCAATCATCGTTTTCATCTATGCTATTGGAAAGCCTTGTCAAAACCTCGGAAGGCTGGGGGTTGGGGTCTCAAGAATCTCTCCACCTTCAACTTAGCCCTCCTGGCTAGTTCCTTCTGGAAAGTTGTCACTCATGACAACATTTGGAACCGTATCATCAATGATAAATACTTGGGCTCCCTGTCGCTCCTCAACTGGCTCCGAAAGCCATCGCTCCAGCAGAAGTGGGTGTCTCCATTTTGGAAAGGCTTGGTCGCGTCCTCCCAGGTGATTCTCCACTGGCTATGGTGGAAGCCCGACTTGGGAAAGGAGATTCTCATAGGCAGAGATAAGATCCTCGGGCTAGGGTACCTGTCGATTCTCTCGCCTTCACTGAGATCGCGGCTCGCGTCCTTGAATTTCTCATTTCTTGGTTAGATCAATAAACCGACCAGTGCCCTCCCTCTTCCTGACAGTTGGTTGGGCAGCGAAGACCTGTTCCTTGAAGGATCGACTGCCACTGAATGGATGCGTTATACATCTGCCCTCAAAAGTGTCGGTATCTTCCTCTCTAATCAGTCGGATTCTTTACTATGGGCTGGTGGGGATGCCACGGGCTCCTTTTCGGTTAAAAACATCTATGCCGCCCTCCTTCAACAGCTGAGACTTGAAGCGAACAATTCGTGGTTTCTACAGATAAGGAAGTGGGCGGTCCCCCTCAAACTCAAGCTTTTCACCTGGCTTGCGGGAAAAGAGAAAATCCTTTCCTGGGACGTGCTTAGACGGAGAGGCTGGGAGGGCCTTGGAATATGTCTTCTCTGCAGCCAAGCATCTGAGGATATACACCACCTCCTGGTTCACTACTCTTTTACTAAGGAGGTTTGGAAATGATTGCTCAAGTTTTTTTCTCTTACAGTTTCCTGGAGCTGCACCACCTTTTCGGATTGTTTTTCATTGTGGTCCTCTCAAAAATATGCTCCTCCATGTTTGGCTGTCCATGTTTGCTGGCAGATTTGGATAGAACGGAACAAAGCAATCTTTGAAGATCGCCCTCCTTCCTTGCCAGTGGTTGTTCACAGAATTCTGGCCACCTTCCATTGGCAACCTTCTATAGCTAAGCCCTTCCCTCATAAAGCTTGTTATTTTAAGTTGGTTGAAGGTTACACTCTTGCTTGTTTCGACGGAGCTGCAATGTCCAATGGATTATGTTGCAGGGCTGGAGGCTTCTTCAAAAACCATTCGAAGAGGATCACAAAGTGGTTTTTAAACTATGGGGTGGGTACTAATACAAAAGCTGAACTATTGGGATTATGGGCCTCCCTCACTTTAGCCTCTTTTTGGTCTATCAATCACATTCAAGTTCTTGGTGACTCAAGAGTCATTATTGACTGGATAACCCAAAAATGAAAGCTTCATTCTATCCATATCGAAAATGAAAGCTTCATTCTATCCATATCGAAGGCTGGAAGGAAAAAACGCTGGAACTTTCCAAACACGTCACCGACATCAACTTCCTACACATTTCCAGATCACACAATAGGGAGGCGGACGCTCTCTCAAAGAGGGCCCTAAACGAAGAGGTAGGAAGACTCTCGGTCTACCATTGTGATAACAGGATAGAGAGCTCCATCTCCTCCATTAATATTTTCATGTCGGCTGTCACATAGCAATTGAATGTTGACAGTTTAGTGAAAGCTTGTTCACTTGTTGTACTCTCCTATCATTCCTTCACTTTGCTGGACATGGTTCCTTCACCGATGGGCTGCATTTTGATTGCATTGGTCCCTCTCAGCTAGTGTGTTGTTTTTCGCTTCAAGCTCACTGCAGCTTTCTTTGTAAATGAATTTATAATATATATAAATTAGAGGAATTTTTTCTTGGAAAAAAAAAAAAAAGTAAAACAAATAAAAATAGGGATCGAAACTATGTGTAATAAGAACTGTAATGAAAATTAAATAAATAGATTATACAGAAAATAAATTTCCATTGTTACAGAAAGCACAGTAACATAAAATCTTAACATAGTTTTTGTATAAGCCAAGAGAGTACTTCCATAGACTATGGTAATCTCTGGTTATGGGAATACAATTATAATGTATGCAAAAGTACTTTTATAAACTGAGCCAGAGATTTGACATCGAAACCCTAATATTAACTGACGAGAAATTGTGATGCTATGTGTCAAATAGTTCAGGAATGTTTTCAAGAGTCAACATCTGATATATATCGCTAAACCGTGACAGAGATATAGCGTGAAAATCCGGAGTCAATAAGTCTTGGGTTAGATCTCAGACGATGACTTAGATTCACCCAAAGGATGAAAGATAAGATCGTGCAAAGGTAAAGAATACATAATAATTACTAAGTTCTGGTAATCGATTTGTCTATAGTCCAAGGGATAAGTTTTCTTAAACCCTAATACGAATATATCATTATTGTGTCGTATATTTAAAGGAAAGGATAATGGAGACCTATCAGTAACGCATACACACAGTAAATAACATTAGCTTGAATTTTTGAAAGTAAATAGCTTACCTGACCATAATTTAGTGGAATTATCTGTTTACCAGAGGGGAAGCGAAAAGCATGTCTCTTTCGAACTGCATTAGAGGAAGAATCAAAGAAAACACAGTGTATTAAAACTCAGAAATCCAGAGCCAAAAAGAGTAGAAACCTAAAAAGGAAAATGATAAAGAGAAAAATTGTAATTCTTCTGACCTCATACACGAGGAAACCTCATGCCCACCAATTTGGTACCTTACTCTGTAGAACCTACGTCGAGTTACATCCGAGATGGGTGGTCCATGTGAGCATTAGAACGTGGCCCAATACTGGGAATCCAGACCAGGGTTGTTCGGATAAGATTTTAATGAGTATGGTTGTTTGTAACGCTAAAGGTCATTTTCCACTAATCATGCCAAGACTTGATTCAAGGTTCAATTAAAACATCTACCAAATCTCTATAATTAGATAAGATGTCAGGTACAAGAAAATTATTACTAAAGATAAAGACTTGATATATTCTTCAATCTTGAGGGTTTGAAGAGACTTGCAATATCCTTCAATTTTGAGGGTTTGAGGAGTGTTAATTCCAGCCAATGCATGGGAGTCAACTCTTCAGAATAAATTGCTTCTACATTTTCATCTTGAGATGGTTCTTGTTCTTGTTATTTTTTCTCTTCACAATTTATGTAGAATATTTTTTTCTCACCACACTTATGTCTCTTATGGTACTTGCTTATCACAATTAAAGCATAAACCTTTTTCTTTTTTTTCCTAAAATTGTTGAGGTTTCAACCTTGTAGGTTGACGTGTTTTAGAAGAAAGAACATTATTCTCTTGATATATGTTAAGAGTGGTCCTTCTAGTAGCCATAGACATATTTTTACTTTCAACATTTCTTGCCACTCTAAATGCATTCTCCAATGATTTGGGTTCCCAAAGGAGAACCCCATGTTGAATGTCATCCCTTAAATTTCCTATGAATACCTCAATCAAGTGCTCAACTAGAATATCTGTTACCTTTATATTCAATCTTTGGAAGTTCTCAATGTGCTCTGTAACTGAACCCTTTTGCTTGAGATTTATCAATTGGTTAAAGAAGGTATTGTTCATTGTATCCTCATAGTGTGTCATCATTTCTTCCATGAAAATTGTCCAAGTGACGAGTGATTTGCGAGAACAAAGCCATTGATACCACACAAATTGATTGGGTTATAAATATAAAGAATAAATTTGTACCTTTTGTGTATGTGGCACACCATGTAGATCAAAGAATTGCTCCATCTGAAGTATCCATGTGATTGGGTCCTTGCCATCAAACTTCCTCATATCAATATTAGGAAAGTCGTTGGTCTTCAACCCAAAGTTGGAGTTTCTCCATTCTTGATTCATCTTCCTTGTGTCCTCATCATGAATTTCATGCGATACATTTTCATTTTCATATGTCCTCTCTATTAGCTAATTTTTCAATCCTTCCATGATCTCCCTTTTTAAACCATTCATCATCCCTTGTAGTTCATCTTTCGTTACTGTCTTATTTTGTAAATCATTTATGTCCCTGTGCATTTCTTCACCTTCATCAAGAGTCCAAGTAGGATTGTCTCGAGACTTATTTGGTTTTGAATTTCCATTTTTTGATGGGATGTTTTTCAAGTATCACTTTTAAACCTTTATTTTGAGGTGGTTCTAGACGAGGTTTCTTCTATTGTATCTCCAAATTTTCGGCCCTTCTGGGTATAAAAATTTCTTTTATGTAGTTCTCCGACATTTATTTTCGACAATTCCACAGGTCTGATGAAAATTGGATGTTTCAAGTGGAAGTTATGGTAACTTCCCCACAACTTGTTGATTTTTGGCCTTTCCCAGAGATCTCACTTGTATAGAGTACCCCACACGAAATACTTGATACAAAATTTTGAAAATTGTACCATAAATACTACAGACTCTCCACTATCCAATGAAACTGATATCATGCAATTTGGATATTCTATGAATAATTTATTATTTTTTTACCCAAAACACCTTCTTGAGACTAGTCAATAGGACTAGTCAGATACATTATCTTCCACAGGGTGTATCTACAAATGTAAGAAGACACAAAAGCTTAAAATTTTATATGAGATACCTTAATGATTTATATGAATATCCTCTAGATTTCAGTGTCTAAAATGTCACAGGAAAAATTTCATAGCTAAAATTTCACGATGACTAAATTCAAGATAATTCCAAAACTATATATTACACGGGATATATCTCCAAACATATTCCAGAACTATAATGCCTCATGAGCTGAAATTTGAACCCAACATACCTTGATCTGTCTAACAAATATCCTCCAAGGGGCTCCTTATGAAACGTCGTAGAAATAAAATTATAGAAAAAAACTCAAGGTGTCTCAGATGTAGCAGCGAAACCCTAAGACCTTGAGCTCTCATACCAAATGTTGGGAACCAAATACCAAGATAGCATAAAAAAACCTGAGAATAAGTACTCAATGCTTTGAAAAAGAGATAATTTCAGATAATAAGCCTCTTCGAGGGGGCAACCTCCGTATACACCACATATATTTCCATATACAAGATGATTCCAAATGAAAAGGTCTCCTTGGTATATATAGGAGACTAAGAGGTAAAATTACAACTAATGGACCAAAGCCGATATAAATAAAATAACATTACTAATGTAATATTCCCTAATTAAGGGGTAATGTGCCACTATTTCGGGCTTAACATGCAAGAAGAATATCACAGTGACAAATAGTGCCAAACTCTTCTTTGAACGAGTGTGGGTCCACTTTGGAATACCACAGACCATCATCTATGATCGGGACATCAGGTTCCTCAACACATTGTGGTCAAGTCTATGGTTTGTATTGGACACTAAGCTCATAAAATCCATACCTTTCCACCTCCAAACTGATGACCAAATAGAGGTCGTCAATCGGATGATTATGCACATCCCGCACATGTACAATTATAAGCATCCACATACATGGGATGAGAGTCTCCCCTATGTTCAACATAGTTACAACAAGGATCTCCATAGCTCCACCGACCATAGCACATTTCAGGTGGGTCTGGGATTGCAACCCTTGGGAACCATTAATGTGGCACTTCCTCTTGCCACCGCATAGACAAACTCTTCCCATGATCAGTTTGTGATCGACAAAGCCACTAGATTCATTCAGCGGATTCAACAAATCCGCCAACTAGTCCAGGAGATTTTGTAGAAATGCAATAATAAGTACAAGCAGTGCCATGATTAATAAGGGTACCACACCAGTTTCAGTTTGGCGACAAAGTTTGGTTACATTTGCAGAAGGAGTGTCTCACAGGGCCCCATTGGAAGATTTTCCCACTTCTTTATGGGCCTTGCAATATCACCAAGGCTGTGGGTAGAAATTCTTTTGAGCTCAACACTCCACCCTTCCTTGGCCTACATCCAGTGTTCAATGTGGACTTCCTTCGACCATATTTTCCACCGTTATTGGACACCTCAGAGATCACAGAACAACTGACACGAATAGAGCTCAACCATGACTGCATGGAACAAGCATCCACTAATAAGATAGTGGACACACATGTCAAGGGAAATCACCAACATAGGATCCAACTTTATCAGGTTGTCAAGGCAGGGAAAATCCTACACCAAGGTAAGTGGCTCACCTCGGGCCAAATTCAACATAAGTTTTTTCACCTGATGGGGGAGCTCAACACAATGGAGACCATTTCTTCCTAAGGGGGGAGGATTGATCCAAGTGGACATTGGTGGCCACCCACCTATTCAAACTAGCTCCTCTCGTCCATTTTTGTTCATCACATTCTTCTGTACTTCTTGTAATCATGGATTATACACTTATGGGGTTGTCTAAAGCCCCACACATCCTCTAGGAGAATACTGGTGGAATCTCACCTAATCCAACTGGATTTTTTTGTATGTTTTCATGTCAGCACATCTTGTTGTACTTCCAAGACCGTTTTGGGGCCCTAAACGTTGTTTTTTTTTCTCTCCACAGTCAAACTATAGCCAAAGTTAGAGTTTGATGACATAATGTGTATTTCTTTGAAAGACCTTTCCAACAAGCTATCATGCGCCTAAAACGAAGGTCGTATGCAAAATTTATGACCCTGGGAAGTTGAGGTACCAACTTACACCAACTTACCCATAAGGGCCCACATGACTTTTGGTGTTTGACCTTATAGGGTTAGGTTTTTGGATGTATAGGGTTGTGGACAAGTTGTCCTAAAACGAAGGTCGTATGCAAAATTTATGACCCTGGGAAGTTGAGGTACCAACTTACACCAACTTACCCATAAGGGCCCACATGACTTTTGGTGTTTGACCTTATAGGGTTAGGTTTTTGGATGTATAGGGTTTTGAAATTCATGAGTAATATAAAAAAGGCCTTTGGAGCCTCATTGTAATCCACTCTTCTCAGACAAATGCATGTAGTAGCCACATCTCTTCTCAGAGATAGCTACCAACATTCGAGCAAGTGTTTTGGTTCTACAATTTTACGGTTTCAGCCTATTTCATTATTCAATAGAAGATATTTTTCACTGGATATTTGTGTTGTTATTCATATCTTCGTGTTTATTGTATTCAGTGTGTTAATGAGTTCGTTCCGCTCCTAAAATGAGATCAGACAATAATTGTTCCTATGCAGTGTTGATTTGACTCATTCAAAGAGGAATAAACCTATGGAGTAATGCATCCATTATCAGCTTCGGTGCATTATTTCCATAATGTTAATTTCCTCTCTTTCTTCAGCCGATCATTCAAAACAAGGTTATAAAGAACATAGTGTTGGAGATAATGTTTAGCTTAGAAATTGGTTTAGATTTGTTAGGGTTATTTGAAGTATGTTGAGAGAATCTCTCAAGATATGTGTCCAAATATGGAATAGGTTGGATCTCACAACAAGATTTTAAATATATTTATATTGGGAAAATACGTAATGAAAAATAATTTTTTGTGTGCACTCTTGATTTCCATTCTTGTTTCAGAGATGCTTTGGGTAACTCCCTCACGGAGACCTATGTGTGTGTGTGAGTAATACAACTTCTATCTGATTTTCTGTGTATGTATTATTGTTAGTCGTTGCGTGGAAGTATAAAGAGTCGCCATTGGGGAATTCGTTCTGTGTATAAATTAATTTGTAGAGCAATCTAGAGAAGCGCCTGCATGGAGATCTGAATTGCAACCATGCATGTGACTTGTGCATGGAGAAGTTCGATGTTGTCTGCATTGTATTCTGCAGGTCTTGTATGAACATGTGAAAGAGCCCATAATCTACTTGAAGGAGCCTGTGAGCCCAATCAAGGATCCATCATTTGCTAGCTATCAAATCTCCAAGAATCTATGCAAAGGAACATTGTGGCTTGTGTTAGTGTGTGCAGAGCATGGAGGGAAATTATCAGGGATATTGTGTAAACTTCTACTGCTGTTTGGAGTGCTCAGATTTTTATTTGTACTTGGGTTTGATTTCAACAATTTGTGAGAAAGGAAAATTTCTTCTCCTTTCTCAAAAATTCAAAAAGGTTACAAGCACTGATTATATCATCTCATTTGATGCAGAGGATATGTCAAGGGGAAGTAATACTTATGTAGGAAAGTTGAGATAAAATTTCCTTGGAACCAAGTTCTGAGCTGATTGTTAATCGGTTCTCTTGAGAGGGGCCATGTGATGGATTTTGTTGTTGTGTTGTGTGGAAATTAAGTGAATTTTATCTATTCTTCAGCGAACCATTGTTGTGCAAGTGTATAGTGAAAGAAGAGGCAGGCATGTGGTTTTGATTGATTGCAAGTATATTGTATTTATTTTATTCTTTGTTTGTAAAAATTACAGTATGGAGAACCAAATAATTGAACAGAGTAACATTTAAATTAGTTGTTCTTGATGTTTTTGGGTGCCAAGAGAACATATCACTATTTTTAGTATGTCTACAAGTCTGTTAAACACTAGTGGGTCTTGTTGTACTTAGGACTTCAAGATCAACACTTACAGGTTAATTTTTATGAGATCTTTGCAGGTCAAGGATAGCCAAAATAAAAATATTCGAGAGATGGTGGTAGATCCATAGAGTGGTTTATTACTTGACAACTCTTATCCGACAAGAGGAGTTTGTCAATATTGTTGTTGATCTTGCAAGTTCGATGGTTAGAGGACATTATGTTTTAAATGTTGGATTACTGAGAGGGGGGGTGAATCAGTAATAACGTAATTCCAACCTTAATCAACATTAAATTGAAGTCAGGTGGTAGTTTGAAGTTATGTGATGAAGAAAGAAAATTGTCCACAAGATTCCAGAGTGGATGTGAGTGTTGAGGAAGACAAGTGAGACAATGTGACTAATATAAATGTAATTTTTTATTGTTTTTTTTGTAGGCTAAGCATGTTGGAGATAATGCTTAGCTTAGAAATTGGTTTAGATTTGTTAGGGTTAGTTAAAGTCTTTTGGTTTAGATTTGTTAGGGTTAGTTGAAGTCTTTTGGTTTAGATTTTCTCAACAATTGTGTCCAAATATAGAATAAGTTGGATCTCACAACAAGATTGTAAATGTATTTATATTGTGAAAAAATAAGTTGGATCTCACAACAAGATTGTAAATGTATTTATATTGTGAAAATACTTAATGAAAAATATGTTTTTGTATGCAATCTTGATTTCCATTTCATAAAACTCTAGTCCGCTTCCTGCCAATTCCTTCCCTAATTTAGATGATATGTGATACAATAATATATGAATTATTCTCGTTCATAGTATTCTAATACCTCAACCCTATTAGGTGAAACGGTTTGAATGATATGTGATACAATAATATATGAATTATTCTTGTTTGAGTTCATGTAGAATACTAGCATGATAATTCTTTGTTGATACATTTACAATCTTGTTGTGAGATCCAAATTATTCTATATTTGGACACAACTATATTAGAGAAGGATATTGTTCGGGCCAGGGGAAATACCGTCTAGTCAGCTCCAACACCTATCCAAATTAGGATTTTGTATAAATTTTAGACGACAAGATATCTATCCTGAAATCCAAGGAAAAATCTAGGCGAAAAAATCAGCAATGCAACATTTCAGTGGAAAAGGGATTGGCTGGGTTGGGCTATGTTATCCAGCTGTGTAGGTGGGAGTACAACGCAAGAGATTCTGAGCTTGGTTTCAATCTTTCTCAGTTAAATGGAGGAGTCTTAACTAAGACATTATTAAAAATATTAATATATTTTTAATGAATTTTAATTCAATAATAATAATAATAATAATCTAGTTTTGAGATTACACATAAGCGAGACCTCATCCTAAATTATTATGAGCATCAATTTATATAATTTATATACGTGATAAAAACCTTCAATATCGATTTATGATTTATTCAATTGAGAAAGCTCACAAATAAATTAAGCATTTAGATATACAGTACGTATAATTGGTTTGGTTTTTAATAAATTAGTTACATATATACTTTCTATACACATGGAAAAAACCTTTTGAGTATATTGAACAATGACAATATACTTCTTATATCTAACAAGTTTATACCCTTGGGAGGTATTGCGCTACGTGACCTTGTTAGTCCCTGCCAAAGGCGCAGAGGGACTATAGCGATCGATAATTTGTTGTCTTCATATTAATATGCTTTGACTATAAATATCCACATCATCTGTATTGTTCGTACTATAGAAGTAAAAAAAATATTTTTTTTATATATATATATATAAATTATATGTCATCGTCTCATTGGAGAATATATTTGAGGTCTTATTGCCA
>CBVK0100445205.1:0-10585 GCA_900067695.1 Picea abies | reverse complement strand
CAGAGGAACCAGAGGTTGAAGATTCAGACCTACCTTTTCTTTTGTCTCTATCAACCTTCTAATTTTGTCAACCGTCAATATATTAGACTCTACTTCAAGGTATTCATCTTGCGTATGAGACAAGGAGGTAGCTCTTCTTTCTCTCAACAGGAGGAAAAAATCAAGGTCAAAAGAACTAGCATAATTAATATTGGTAGAGGTTTTGTAGGCTTAATTTCAATGGGAATATTATTGTACATCTTATTAAATCTCTTTGATAAGTTTGAAACTGATTCCCCCTCTTCTCTCTTAAGTGACACAAACTCTGTAATATAATAAAGGAAGTCCTTTTTGTCCCCCCAATGTATCAGGAATGAATCATCCAGAGCTTCAATCCCATCAATAGATCTAGGAGTTAAGCCCCTAAACCATTTTCTAGCCTCACCATCAAGGCTCTGTACAAAAACTCTCTACCAAACATCTTCATTTTCAATAATAAGATTATATGCATAACTGTAAAAAGTTGAAAGGTGTTCTTCTGCAGTTATGTCTTCCTCCCTTGTAAACTTGGGCATATACTTGAGGTAATATCCAATTGGGATGGAATTCATAGGCTAAGGTAAAATGAGAGGGGCATACCTAGAAACCATTATGACATCCATTATGTTTCTAGGAGGATTAGCACCTACCATTGGGATGTGAACTGTAGGAGAACCAGGGGGATATGGAGTTTCGACAAGTGGGACTGGAGTTGTACTTCTAGGGGAAAAGGGAAAAATGTGAGTGTTGGAGGAAAATAATATGGGGTTCAAAGGAAAATAATTTTCCCCCTCTTTAGATACATCAACTTTGACAGGAGGAGGATCAGGAAAACCCAAAGTTGGAAAATATTCTAAGCTCCTGGGTCTAAACCACTTTACAATATCAGGGGAAACATGGGTGTCAAAACTTTCTCCTTCCAAATGAAGACTAGAAGGGGGGAAATCAACATGGAAAATTCCAAAATTTAAACTTATGGAAACTCCAACAGATGGTAGAAAAGGAGAATTTGATGCAAATGATGGATCTTTAAAAGAAGAAGTTTGTAAATTACCATAATCACCTGGTGTGACATCTGAAATTCCTTATTGAGAGGTATTTCATTTCTTGATAATATTTTTCGGTTCAGCTTTAGGTGTTTCCAAAGGCAGTTGTGGAGTAGACCTCGTGTGTCTTCCTTTGGGAGCCACAACTAAAATAGTGGACTGGCCAGGTGCAGGTTGCAATCTTGAAGGTATTGGTTTCTGATGCACCTTCAGAATCATAATTTCTTTATCATTCAATCCCAAGGAAATGTCTTCAATTTGTTCTCTAGCAACAATGCCAAGAATTTGATCACTGAGACTCACCCCCATATTGCAAGAGGATAAGCCCAATACCCATCAGAATTTTTGGTAGAGGTTGGTTTTATGAGTGGAGATCAAATGGATAAAACTTAGTACAAGAATTATTTAACACAGAAACTGGAAAATCAATGCATAGGGAAATGAGGTCCTCATTAACTTCAGTCAATGATTTGAGTTTAAGGGTGAGTATAAGGAAGACTTAGTGAGAGAGGTGGACAAGTTTTCCATGAGCCTCCAACTTTCAAGCAACATTTTGAAGAAAAACCCAGGCACAAGAGCTCTATTGAACTCAAATTTCAAACAATGAAATATGTCACAGCAACATGATAATCAAACCTCCATTACCATGTGACCAAAACAACTTGCCTGGATCCTCCATGCACAATCATTTCAGCATAAGGAAAAATAAGATAGCAAAGGGAAAGTACTAGAACATGTCACAACATCATTATAATCAAACCTACATTACAATACAACTATGACCCTTGACTGGATCCTCCATGCTCGAGTGTTTCAACAGAGTTTATACAAAGAGATGAAAGAAGTTGACTTCTATTAATGCAAAAGTCTCAAGTATCATACAAAACCAGAGAACAGTTATGTTATCAAATATTACAAAATAGGGAGCTTTGCTCAACCATTTGACGACCATAAGTCTCAAGTATCATACAAAACCATAGAACAACTATGTTATCAAATATTACAAAATAGGGAGCTCTGTTCAACCATTTGACTAACTTAAAAAAATATTGAACTGATCTACTTATACTCAGATCAACCCAAAAATTCCAGGAGTGTGATCTAGCAATCACATTCAAAGATTTATGTCTGAGAAGCCTTCTATCAGACTATGTGTTTTTTCTCTTGTCAAATGAAAACCAGGTTCAGTATGGGCCTGCAGGAAAAACAAGCCATGGTTGTACCTTCGGATGATAGCTCTGTCTCCTCAGCCATAATTTCCATGCTTTCCATTTATGTACTGAGGTAAGGTTTCATCTAGCAGTCCCAACTAAATTAACTATATATTCATTGGGATTGGAGTGTGGCTGGACGACTATTGGAAGACCACATGTTACAACTGGATTGGGTGTTGAATAAGAATGTTGTCACAAAATTCAAACCTTATTCATTGGTTCAACCCTCATGGGGATAAGGATGTGATTTGACTATTAAGGGGAGGCCATGTGCTTCTTATTGATATGGAGTTGTATAAGAGCATGTGATTTTGGCGCTGTCGAAAGTGGTTTGGAACCACACCTCTTTTAGGCCTGGAATGCACTACCTCTCACCATGTATCCACCCCGCAAAACCGTGGTTTGGATTTCGAGCCACCCTTAGGATTTTAACGTTTGTGCATGTTACAGCCCCGAAATGATCTAAGGCCATTGATCTAAAAGGGACCTAAGATATGGGCATGTCTGCTACTTTAGCACCTCCTCAAAATATTTAATTTCCCACTAACTGTGGGAATCTTCCATATGTGTTTAGAGATGGCCCTAAATTGAAATGTGCAGGGTAATTCTGCCATTGTAACTGCATTTTCCTACTTGATGCACTGATGGTTGTCACCTGCGAACCTGAACAAATTTATGTGATAACACCTACATAGTTACTTGTGGTCTTAGGGGCATCTCATCCCTCATGTTAGGTTTTCCAACCCTCTGGTAGACATCACAGTTCTATAAATATTCCTTGGCATATTTATGAATTGTTTGCCACCATACTCCTACATGCAATACCTTTTGCACGGTATCTTTTCTTGCATAGTTTCCTCCAGGTATGAATTCATGATCTTATGCTAAAACCATGGGTCATTCATGTTCCAATACACTCCTTCTCAAAATTCTATCTGCGCCCATCTTATATAAATGACCTACAATGAGTTGATAGTTTGCAACTCTGACTACCAGTTTTTTTTCTTTTGTGCAATACTAAACTCCTATGGCGCAAATCTTGTACTTAAGTATTCAATGATTTCAATGAAGTATTCATTAACTCCCTATACTGAAAATAATTGTGCATCAGGTAAGTTGTCTTCCAAGTTAGTAGGTTCTTCTCCATTGGTTACCCTAGATAAGTGATCAGGTCCTGCATTCAGCTTCCTTGGTTTTACTATTACTTCAATATCAAATTATTGCAATAATAACAACCATCTACAAATCCTCCCCCCCAACTCTATCTTGTTGACTAGATATTTGATGGAAAAATGATCTGTGAACATTTTAAAGTGTTTACCCCATAAATAGTTCCTGAATTTCTGAAGTGCATATACCATGGCTAGGCCTTATCTTTCTGTGGTGTTGTAATTTTTCTCAGATTCTGACAACTTCATGCTTGTGAAGGCTATAGGATGGTCTAATTTCCCTGCTCCTGGATGCACCATAATTTCTCCAAGTGCTATTGTTGATGCATCTACATGCACATGCAATGTATTTTCCCAATCTGGAAACACTAATATAGGTGTTGTCACCATGTTTTCCTTTATAGTGTCCAATCTTTTCTGAAAATCCTCATTCCACTAAAATTCGATGTCCTTATTTACCCATTTCTCTATTGGTGCAGTAATATGAGCATACCCCTTTATAAACTTATTGTAGTATCCTATATGTCCTAGTGTGGCTCTTAACTAGCGCACTGAATTTGGTGCTTGTAAATTCACAATGACTGAAATTTTAGTAGGGTCAAACAATAAGCCCTATTTGCACACTACATGTCCCAACAATTCCCCAAAATGTGCAAAAAAAATGCATTTCTTGATGTTTAATTATATTTGACATTGCCTACATCTTTTTAACATTAGTCTTAAAACTTCTACATAGTCTTTCAAAAGACTATACACAATCCAGTCATCCATATATACTTCTAGAAACTGATGTATGAATTCCTTAAAAGTAGATATAACTACCATTTAAAATATAGTTGGCACATTCTTCAATCCAAAGGGCATGATTGTATATTGGTAGGATCCCCATTCTGTATCAAAATTAGTCTTATACATGTCCTCTGGAGCTATTTTGATCTAATGGTAACCTAAGAATCGATCTATGAATGAATATGTTTCCTAGCCTCCCACATTCTCCAAGACCTCATATGTAAAAGGGGTAGGGAAAGGGTCATGTAAGAAAGCATCATTGAGTTTCCTGGGTAGGGAAAGGGTCATGTAAGAAAGCATCATTGAGTTTCCTCAAATATACACAAATCCTTATACCCCCTTGCTTCTTTTCCTAGACACCATCGGACTGATCCATTCAGATTTCTCTACTAGTTCTATAACGCTAGCTTCCAACATTAGGTCAATTTCTGCTTTCACTTTTTTCTTATACACTAGATTCATCCGATAAGGTCTCTTTCTGACAGTTCTAGCCTCGGGTTTAAGGGGTATCTTCATCTCACCTAACTCCCCTACTATTAATTTCATCTATGTAAAGGTTGTTGGAAAGAGGTCATTGTATTTGGGTAGTAGCTTTGTTATCCTTTCTAGTGTTTTCTCATCCCAATAGTCTCCAATACTTGCCATTGTAGGATTGTTGTTCATCCCAATGTTGACTTTATTGACTTTGATAGGTGAAAAAAATGCCTCTAACTCCATAGATGGACCTTCCACCTCTCTCTCCTTCAATCTCTATGATTTGAATGTTGTGTGGATCATATTCATCTAGTTCTTCCTCTTCGACATGATAACATGAGAGTAACTCTTTGAATGTATTTTTGTTCTGTTGTTGATATTATCTTATGATTTCAACCTCTAGTTCATCAAAAATTATCACTCCACTTATCAGCTTCAGATCTAAATCAATGTTGGGGTTATCATGCTCGAACGAGAAGGTTACTACAAAATTGTTTTGTAATCTTGTCCATTATGTAGTGCCTCTGCACATCTCTTAAACTATGTACCAGTTCCCTGGGATACCTTCCAAAGTATGAATAAAGTGATGAGGCCATTCCTCTAGTGGTTTCATCCTCCATTGTGTTCTTCACTTCTCCAAGTGTTCAATTTGTGTTCCTCACCCATCATACATCTACATTGTATTATTCCCCTGGTTTGCAACAAATCTACTGCACAGTAGTCATTTAGATTGATACCAGCCCTAATTGTTTCTTTGTGCGCACCCCACCATATTGTTGGTGTTTCCTTGAGTGTAATATCCAAAGCTAATAGCCTCTTATTTTCCAAAACCTTCTCCTCATATTCTGTCAAGAGTTCCTCTAAGTCATTTAGCCCATGAAAACTGGGAGGTTACCTTATATCAGTACACACCCATCTTACTGCGCATTTTATTCTTGCGCACCTTCTTGTGGAGACTTCATTTAGTCATTGTTGCCAATTCTCCAAACCTGTGGCTGAGTATGAAGCACACGATGTAATGCTTCTCCATCTAAGTACCCCATCTATAGTTGGGTCGACATAATATTCTTCACACACAGGGGTTCTGTACAATTGGTTTATTTATTCCATATCCAAACAAGTTGCCTCTACAAACCTTTCTCCTTCTAAAGGATCCAATGGTTGATCACATTATTCTGATTCAAAATTCATTTTACCTGTCTTCAGGTTGATCACATCCTAGTTATCAAATGCACAATCCAATCTAAGTAATGTTGAGTAAGGTGTTGTTCCATCTACTATTTCTATTACTTCAAAATATGTCATAGTGCACACTCCATCCAAATCTACTGTCACACCTTTAAGCCTTCCAATTGGTAACACTCTGTGTTGATTTCCTAGTTTCAAATGGACAGGTGAATAGCATAATGTGGGTTCTCCCATACAATTCCATGTCTTCTTAGGAAATACATTTACTTCAAGGCCTAAATAAAGTATAATATCTCCCATGTTGATGTCCCCAATGTTGGCATTTAGCCTGAATTCTCTGTTTGTCCTTCTTCTTATATCGAGATGATTGACTATTTTTTTCTCTAACTTCCCTTATACCTATGTCTTGCATCTTTCTAGCAGATTTTGTAAGACCTTAGCATATGATGGATCATTCAATAACTTAACACAGGATTACAAAAACGTATTTATGGTACTTACTTACTCTAAAGGCTGTCCTTTACAGGCTAAGTCACATGGTTCGGGTTCGAGTTCAGGTTCGACAATGATTAGGTTAGATTTGAGTTAGAATTTTCCAATAAGCTTTGGATTTAGGTTCGACTATATATAGAACCCTAATAAAACCTCATCCTAAACCTCAATAAAATTCTCCTTCAAATTCGTCCTAAGGTTCAAATCCAGAAACACATTCGAGTTCGTTTAGGTTCGACATTAGGTTCGACAAATCTTGAGGTTCGCCGAATTTCGAACCTCAAGCTTTAGGTTCGGAGAACCCTGTGACTTAGTTTATGGGTATGGTCCATTGAATATGGAATCTCGTACATTGGTGGGTCCTGAGTTTGTTGCGCAAAACTCTGTTGGAGAAGCTCCTGTCTCACCTTCTTAAATGTTTCCTTTTCCTTCCAAGCGTCAAACTACTTATATTGCTCAATATTCTTCTTGACCCATTGGTGTTGAGATGGATCTTATTTTGCTACATCAACTCTTGTCTTGGATCCTCCTCGAGTGACTATATTAATGTTTTTCCCATCATCCTTGGCTTCTGTAGAAATCCACTAGATATTTTGGTTGTTCTAGTTCCTTTTTTCCTAGATCTTTCCCAAGAGTGAGTGTTGGGCAGTCTTTTGTGTCATGCTTTATTTCACGACAGTACATGCATGTCGTCTGTGGAAGTGGACAATCCCTTGCATAATGTCCTAGTTGTTGGCATTTTTGGCATATTATTGGTCCTCAACGCCATCCAAATCCTCCTATGTCTCTTTCTCCAGCTATGTATCCACCGCGATCTCCTTATGGTGTTTTGTATTGGGGTACTTGGTTATATTGTGCAGGATTATACAGTGGTTGTGCATTGTTTTACTACAGTTGTGCATTGTTGTATTGCATCTGCGTATTGTTGTATGGTGGTGGCACCTATTTAAAATGGGGTGCATCTTTCCCTATCATCATCTTTGCTTGTACCATGTACATTTCTGAATTTCTTTCTCTCATCATTTCCAGCATTCTATAATCCTTATCATCATGACTCACTGATTTGCAAAAATTGCAATATGAACTTTTTGGTACTGTATTATACTTCTGCATCATTGGAAAATGATATGGATCATGCCCATGCATTTTACAAATCTCACACCATGGTCCTCCTTTTGGCAAGGGGTTTGGCACCCCTATTTCCATGTACTGCGCAAGAGTTGGGCATTCGTTCTTATGATGTCCGTTTGTCTTGCATAGTGTACACCAAAAAACTTATGTTTTCTCTTTTCTCTTTCCCCTTATTCTGGTTCAGTTGAAAAGTTAGATTCTTCAAGTCCTCCTTCAGCTCCTCTATTGTGGGATTTGTTTGTTGATACTATCTCTCTTCCAATTGAAAGGCTTCCTGCAGAGCCTCTGCCTAAGTTTGGAACTTCTGTTGTCTCAAAGGATACTTCAAGTGTTGTAACAACGAGTTCACAAATAATTTCCTATGTTGCATGTCAATAATTGCATATTTTAACTTACCTTTCAAATGTTTGAACCTCTAATCAATCTACCAAATAGAATCACCTGGTTTCTTCCTAATTTCAGTAATTTCATTCATGTACTGGTCTTTTGAGCTTGACTTCTGAAACATGTTTACCAGTAGTTTTTTACATATGCAATAGTCTTTGGTACTCCCTGTGGATTGTTTACATCCAGGCTCATGTACCAGTTCATCACGTGGCCTCTTAGTGTGATAGATAACTATGTGATATTTGTATCCTCATCTGTGATTTTCTTTTCTTCCCAAATCTTCTCACCAATGAATAAATTATTTTCAGGTTCCTCTGATGCCTCTCCCTGAAATTATAGTAATATAATCATGGGATCTTGTCCTGCCATTTTGAATTGTCTTGAACTACTGCCTCCGCATAGTGTATATAATTGAATGTTACTTCTTGAAATTTCTCCCCTAGTTGATTTTCCTTGATTGGACCCTTGTCTTGTTTCTCTTTTTCCACTAAAATTTGATTATCTAAACGTTGGTGTTCTTTCGGGTGTATTAGTCACACATGGGGTTGTAGGTTCCACATTGATGGTAATCTGGATTGGAGTTCTGCCTTCTATTCCTGAACCTAGATCTCTTGTTTTCCTTTCATATGTTGCATGCATGATTTCCTCAATATGCTCCACATCCCAAATATCCTCTACCTCTTCTTCATCACTTTCCAAACCCTCTCTGTTGGCTATGGCTCTCTTCTTGTTATTCATTAATTTATATTGGTAGGGTATTCCGCTGTGTGTCTTTCCAAATTTTGCCATTATCTTATTTATCTGATCCTCTTCCATCATGATTATGTCCATGGCCTCCTTATTCTTTACCTTATTCATCTCCCTATCCATATCTCAACCTCCTGTTAGTGCTTCCCCCTTTCTCCCATGCACACAAGGAAGTTTAGCTGTCTAATTCCATGGTGATCACACTGTTTTCAAACAATAAAATATTGATTGAAGTGTAAAATGATATGATGTACCTACCTCTGGGTACTTTTAGAAAATCCTTCTTTGTTGCGGTGTAGGACTTCGTGGTATCTACTTCGAATTCAGTGATAAACCCTGCAACAATACTGTCTAACCAGAAATATACTATGCACATAAATTTGTTATTAACTTGCTGTAACTGCATGATCTCCATGGGATTCCACTCCAGCTGTCTGATTTGATTTGTAGGGTAGTTTTCCTTTAAACTCAATAAACACTCTTGCAACAAATGCGAGAAATCACAAAAAAATACCTCATGCAAGTCACTAAACACATATTTGTCGCGATATTTGCATGGTGTTAACTTAAGGTTTGTGTTTTCCTTCTGTGCAAAATCAAGTTCCTTTATTTCCAACCATCTTTCAATCTCCACCTTCATTGGATTCCCTGGCCTGAACATTCCCTTCTATAGTCTCATCCTCCATGTGTTTCTTCCATGGATCCCTTCCACTCAATTCTGTGCAGTTCCAACCAACAACATAACCATTTGTTGGTTTATATCTTTCTTTGACTTCTTCTTGGACTGACCCAGGTTCTCATAGGTTTCCAACAAAACCCTAAAAAACTATAGACCCTCTTGGTAAACTAGAAGGAAATGTTGTGCACAAGGTGCACAACATAGTCTCACCTGAGATAGCTTTTATGGGTGACTGCAATACTTAGGTGTTTGCAGTCTAGGAATGAGTGGGGATATGTGATTGTGTTCTTTCCTCCTTTTGTATTATCCTTTTTAATCATTCAATTACTTCTATGATTTATTCATCTTTAAACCTATGTATGCATGTTGATATCGATACTTTAACCATTCATTCATAACCTAATGATCAACATAAAGTAAACATTCATTAACAATCACACAACGCACAAGGTTTACTGTGGTTCACCCCCTCCTAGAGCTATGTCCATAAATATACGACTTCTTTACTCTTTTATTTATTCTGCTGCAAAATCTTGTGCTGCGAGTATTACAACTCGAGTAATACAATTAATATTGAGGGTAACAACCCTCTATGTGGTTGACTATTTCACACCAGGCTCCTCATCTTGTGACCTAACCCTCAAATACTACCTTACTCAACTCTTCTACAAGACTTATTACAATAAAAAACCCACAAATTCATAATAAACAACTCTCTCTGTTATGATCTATATCTATCCTTAACTGACATTCTCTCTTATGATCCCCTTCATATACCTCCTAGGTCATTATTTATACTATTTTATCGGCTTATAGCCGCTACAATCTTGTAAAAAACCCTAACCCTCTCATGGTTAGGCTTGACTGCCTGTGCGCCACATTGTTTTTCCTCCTGCATGCTTCTTTTCCTTCTTTTTCTGCATGCTTCTTTCTTGCCACCTGTTGCGGGCACTCCAAAATTATCTCTTCCTTTCCAAAAATAGGTCTTTCCCAAAAAATATATTTTCTCCAAAAATAGGCCTGCTCCAAAAATAGAATTCCTTCTCAAAATAGGCCTGTGCCCAACAATGAATTTTATAAAACTTACCTTCACATGTTATGTATTTTTGGAACACAGGTAGGGAGTTTTTCCATTCCTCCTTGAGCCATGTATTAGGAATTCCCTTGCTCTAATCTGGGTCTTGATGATCTTCTGTTAGAGATTGATTGTAGAATCCCTTTGAAATTTCCTTCTTTTTGAACCATGTTTCA
>CBVK0100445162.1:0-10734 GCA_900067695.1 Picea abies | reverse complement strand
ATCTAACTCTTCATCCATAGATTTTATCCAGTGTTCATCCTTGTTGGCTTCTTCAAAATTGCTTGGATCAATAGTAGATAGTAGTGTTAGGTATTGTTATTATGTTGAACAAATTCTTCTTATGGTTTCAACTCTTGTATCTTTATTGCCAATAATATGTTCTGATGAATGATTTTTCTGCACTCGTCTGATGGGTGCCTTTGGAGGTACTTGAATATATTGTTGTTATTTCTTTGCTTCTGTATGTTCTTCTTCTTCATCTGAACCTTCATCTACTTCTTCTCCTTTCAAATCTTCTTTGTGATCATGTTCCACTAAATCTTTGCTACTTTATTTTATATTTTGTTCATATTTCTCATGAATCATCACATCGATGCTTTCTAAATTTGTTTTGAGTCTGATATTGAAGAATTTGTATTCTTTCCTTTTGCTTGAGTACCCAACCAGTATGCCTCTATCAACTCGAGAATCAAATTTTCCATTTTTTCCATATTCTCTTTTGATGTAGAATTTTCTTCTAAATACTTTGAAGTAATTCACATTTGCTCGTCTTCCTTTCCATAACTCTTATGGATTTTTATCAATGTTATTTACAAGCATCCCTCTATTCTGGATGTGAACTATTGTATGTACTTTGTGTACCCAAAATACACATGTTAACTTGGAATCCATTAACATGGTTCTGGCCATTTCTTGTACTATTATTCTCTTCCTTTCGATAACTCCATTTTGTTGACATGTCCTAGATACTAAGAATTTTTTCTTTATCCCATGCTTGCTGCAGAATTATATGAATTCATTTGATGTAAATTATGCTCCATTGTCTGATCTCCAACACTTGATTTTTAACTCTGTCTTAGTTTCAACCATCTCTTTGTATTTCTTTAATTTTTCGAATAACTTTGACTTCTTACTTAGAAAGAAAACTGCAGTCATTCTTGTGTAGCCATCTACCAGTATCATGAAATATTGTTCACCTTTCAATCCCTTTGTTCTTTTTGGTCCAACTAGATCAATATGTACAATCTCCAATGGTTTTGTTCTAACTAGATCAATATGTACAATCTCCAATGGTTTTGTTGTGGAATACTCCTTTGACTTGAACTTTGTCTTGGTCTATTTTTCCTGAAGACAAAATGTTTGTTGGCTTCAAGATCTCAACCATTTCTCTTACTTAGTCCTTTTTGTTGACTTTGACAAGATTATCAAAATTTATGTGACCCATTCTTCTATGCCAGAGCCAACTTTCATCGTCATTTCCTAAGCAACATCTTTCCTTTCCTATTTCATTTAGAACATATATATTTCTTGGAGTTCTTATAATTGTAGCCACCAACTTGCATGATTCTTCTTTCCTTATCTCACACTTCTTTGATTCAAATACAAATCTATGTCCTTGATCACACATTTGACTTACACTTAGACGATTTTGTTTCATGTCTTCGACCAATAAAACATTTTTTTACGTGGCATCCTTTCTTCTGAGCTTGACTGTGTATTTTCCAATAATTTTGGTTGAGTTGTCATTCCCAAATGAAATTAATCCATCTTTTTCCTTCTTCAATGTCATAAAATTTGTCTTTGTCACCTATCATATGCTTTGAGCATCCACGTTTCTTGTGTTGAGCTTGTAGAGAAATATGTCATTCTTCAGTGTTGAATTCATTCTGTTTTCTTATCCATATCCTTTGTGGTTCTTGCTTATGACTGTTGATATTCTTCTTTGGTTCCCTTGGAGGAACAGTAAGTCTGCAATATTTAGCCATATGTACAAAGTTGTTGAACTTGTAGCATTCTACCAAATCACTCAATAATACAAATTTGCTCTATCTTCTATTTTGTGCTTCATGAGATATTCTTGGATAATTATTTCTTGTATAGCCCTAATCATTTCTTTTGTTCTTGGTATTGGCTCTACAATTCACAGCTTTGTGCCCAAAATTATAACATGAATGAAGAAAAATATTTTGATACATGAGAGTGGAAGATCTTGTGAATGGTGTTGCTCTTCTAAATCCTTCTTCTTCTTGAGGTATTTATATAGCTGGCTACTCCTGATATTGACTTATGAATCTTCTAGGTGGTGTAGTGTCTCTATAATATCCCTCTTGAGTCTTCATGTCTTCTTCTTTCTTAGAGGGACCTCTGACAACTTCTGCATAGCTTCTTGGTTCTACTTCTTTTTCTTTCGTTTTGGAGCTTGAACCTTTCTATGTCTGTCTCTTTGAATGTTAATGATATTATCCAATATCTTGGTGTTGTTTTGTTGCATGTCCTTCTTCTGAATATCTTTTCTTAGAGTGACTATCTCTGCTTCTAACCCTTCAATGATCATATCATTTTCATCTAACTTATCTCTAAGTGCTTCTTCAATATTCTTGTCTTCTTCTACCTAGATTTTTAGCTTCATGATCGTCTTCTTGACTTCTTTGGAGTTATGAGTTTCTTCTTTCTTCTTTAGTTCTATCTAGAGTGACTTGTTTTACTTCTTTTCCTTCTTTAGAGATTCTATGGAACACATAAATTCTTCCCTGAAATTGAATTCTACCTCTTCACATTATTATTCGAAGCCTTATATTGACATGAATAGTACCCTTTCTGTATCACTTTCACTGACTTGATCTTTGTCTAGTGAGGAAATGTCTTCCTTGGTGCATAGACTTTTCTTAATTTGTTTTTTTGTTTCTTCAACCCTTTTGGATTTCCTTTTCCTTTTTAGAGTCATCTTCTTCATTAACTTTCTTTTTCTTATAGGGACATTTATTATCAAAATGATCAACACCATCACAATTAAAAAATTTCAATGGAATCATAACTTTTCATTTTCTAGTTCCTCTTTTCATCCTTCTGACGAAGTTATCCACCTCTTCATCTTCCTCTGAATCATCTTTGCATCTACAATCTAACTTTGGCTTTTGTATATATTTTTTCGTTGTCTTCTTGGATGCTTTGAATGATGCTTCTTTCATGACCAGATTGTCTTGCTCTATCCTCATCTCATAAGATGTGAATATCCCATGCAACTCATCCATGGTCATTGTATCTAGGTCCACTATTTCTTATAGATCTTAAATTTTTGAATCAAATATCATTGGTAGAGATCTTAATGCCTTTTTAACAATGAACTGTTCCGTTATCTCATCTCCCAAACCTTTGATATTGTTTACTATTTCATCAACTCATAGTAAGTAGGTTGCTATGTTTTCATCTTCATTCATCTTTAATTGTTCGAACTTGGCTCTAAAAATATGAAGTTTAGCTTCCTTAACTTTATGATCTCTTTCATAGATAGTCTTTAGTTTGCCCCACATTTATTTTGTAGAATCATAGTGCATAATATTGGTATACATTGATAGATTCAAACCATTATTGATAGGATTTCTAGCCCTTGAATCATTTTCTTCAAGTTTATTTCCATCTCTATCCATCGAGGGGAGTGGTTGGTGCTTTGTATCCATCTACTATTGATCGCCAAACATTGAATCCTTATGATTGTATATATGTATTCATTCTTCTTCTCCGAAAAAAATAATTCTCACCATCAAACTGTGGTACCCCAATATTAGCGTAATCCATGATCTCCTTCCAGTAGTTATACTTCTTATTGAAAGACCTACTCTGATACCAATTGTTGGATTACTAAGAGGGGGGGTGAATCAATAATGAGCAATTTTAATACTTTTAACCACAGTATATTCTTCAACAATATTTAGCAGTTTGTCATTAGCATTCAATATACCATCAATAGTATAATAATAAACAACATCACATCACAATAGATACATAGTACACCATAATTTACATGGAAACCCAAATGGGAGAAAACCATAGAATGATTTTCCTATATATCAAAAGAATACATTCGTTGAAAGCACAAACTTCCTGATTATCTAGCTACAACTGGAATGAGGCTCCAACCCCCTATTCTCAGGCTACAACATGAAGGAAACTAAAACTCCCTGAATTCTATGGCTCCAACCAGAAGGAGGCTACAACTCCCTGAGTTCTCCGACTCCAAATGGAAGGTGGCTACAACCACCTATCCTTGCCCCATCCTGCCACCCTAAAATATAAGTTTAGACTAACTATCACTATCAAAAACTCGAACACTTTCACTACCACATCAACCTATATCTCCTCATCAATCAACTAACACTTATACCATACCATGCATCAACCATATACCAACATACATATATATTGTGCATCAATCATGAACCAAAGATACATCAATAAGGATTAGTGAATTGTGAACTAGCGAATCAACCTTATGTAACTTGTACCATATACCATACCATCAAACATATGCAGATATGTATCATATCATCAATGAAGTATTTCAAGGAACCAATGCATGTCCCTCATGCATATGCCACCATAAGACATTAATATGCCTCAACCATGTACAATCAAATCAAATATATGAACTATAAGAACCATGTCGTATGTTGAACCAGATATAAGAGTGCTCCTCACTCAGCCAAGCAACCAAGATATACCATATCCAAGTACCAAACCATTCATACTAAGTATGCCTTAAGCATACATCATATCATGACCAAAAGTAACCATACAAAAATTATACAACAATACCAATACCTCAGTAGCTGACCCGAAACTTTGAGATGTTAACTTGTAATCTTCCTTCAGACTTCAGGGACTTGGTACCAACATTTACTCAAACATTCATGGGCCTTTTTATAGATACATGACTTTATCTCCTACTTCCCGCGTATATACACTCTTTTATCCACTGTAGCCCATGTACATACACTCCCTTTTTGACCTGCAACCCATGTATACCTCATAAACTAGGTCTTGTTGCAACTCTGAAACTGTTGCCTTCGACCTTCCTTTGCTACCTAAAAAAATGACACTACAACCTTAGAAAAAATATCACTATATCACAAGAAAGGTAAGTAATGAATAAGTGTGTGAGTGTTCTTGTGAATGACTCCTTGAGGTGTATTTATACTTGTGCTAGGTAACTCCTCTCCTTAATTTAGGGATTCTAGGGTTTTCTTATTACAACAACTTTACCCTTTCATTAAATACTTGTAACCAACGAGGGGCTTCTTGACCACTTCTTCAGGGCTTAGAAATTCACAAAGTCATATCTCCCTAACCGTGAGGAACTACATCATGTTCCACATATCATTGGAAATTACACGACGAGTATTATCCATATATGAGAGTCTTTCCTACATTTACTCTATCCTTCATGTCCATATTCCTCATTCAAATTTGGGTACCAAAACCACACCACTGGGGATTCTTCAAGGGTTGACATAAATAATAACCAAACTATCAAAAAGCCTTATAATTTACAAGATAGGGAGCAAGGAAACACTCTCATGTTTCCTTGGATCTAGTTTTTCTACCAGAATTTCCTTTACCTCCAACCATGAAAAGTTGCGAGACAACTTCTCTTCCACATGCTTCTTCTCATTATCATTGGGATTTGGTTTCTAGTTTCCTTTGGATACTTCTATAACTAAGAGGAGGTCATGTTTCTATGGTTTATCAAATGGGAATTTCATGGCTTCAATTATCTCAATTTCTTTCCTCCAACATTTTTTATTTGAGAAGGCATATTCTCCCATGGAAATGGAGTATCTGATATAACATTTCCTTTTTTAATTTTAAGAAATAGGTCTCATCATCCTAGGATAGTTTCTTAACATATTCAATCGAAAATACCTAGAGGGTGAGGAGCATTGGAAGTCCATAAGGAGTTAAATTATAACCATATATTCTGATGACAATCAAGTCTTCTCCCAAAATCCATCATCCTCTCCCAACCTCAATCCCTACTTGAAGGTAGGGGATAATTTTAGAAGGAATTACCTCTAGCTTATTTCCTATTATTACTAAGAATTTTATATACGTAAGATTGTTAATGTAATTTTCCAAGGAAGATCCCTCCTCACCTTTCTTGGCACATGATAGCCATTAAATACATACAAGTGGCATGCATACATTTATCTAGATATAGATGGGATATTTAGGAACTTTGATAGAAAATAAAAAGGTACACCACATAGGAGGGGTAATGAAAACCCTTATCTCTGCTAAAATTGGTCAACTGATATCTTGTTCTCTTAGCTATAGTTTCAACATATATGAATGGAGGAATTTGGTTGTGAGGACTATGGAAAATATCTAGGATAACTAGCATGGACTCATCAACCTACAAACATCCTCTCCAAGATTAAATTAAATAGGGCCACAAATTCTTGGACCCATTGGAAAATATTTCTTCCATATGGGAGTGTTGGCTAGGAATTGGGCTATGAATTTTCCATAACGTTAGGACTAGATCTTTTCTCTGAATATTGGACGAGGCAAGGTACTTTTTCCTATGAACCTTTAGGGACAATAATGTTATACTAAGTAGGGTATCCATCATGGTGGAGATGGATTTGCTAGTTATTAGAAAAACAACTTAGGTCTTATCTATAGACATGATCAAGGAATTTTCATGGTCAAAATTTTCAGCACATAAATTGACCAACTTAGGAAAAAGATAGGTTTTGGAGACAACATGTTGAGCTATACTTGAGGACCAATATAAGGTTCCTTCCCATTTCTACATGAATTGGCTAAAGGTATATACTATTAGTTGGTGGGGACTAGAGTGCTAAAGAGTAGGGGGAGCTATCCCATAAAAGTTATCCATAAAAGGGGAGAACTAAGAAGAGGAGACATCACTCATATTTGAGCAATGCTTGAAAGACCTAGTAGAGGACTCCTCTAAAGAGGTTTTCTTAGAACTAGGCATGGTTGTCTTCTATTACTTATCTAGAATGACTTACCCAAAAAACATTATCATACCCAAATGGTGGAATAGGTAGTTGGTTTGAATGTGAGAAGAAGTATCAAATTCTACCAGTGGAATAAATAGATGTCAATCCTTAAATCTTTTTGTTAATTTTTTTTGTTTTCCTTCAAGTTTTGATATAAATGTTGAAGGAACACTTAATACCATAAATTTAATGGTGAAAATCACTATAACATATGGGTATTGAATTTGAGTCGACTAATTAAATGGAACCTTTGTACAACAATCATCATTGGCTGAGTGGATATAGACACATGACAAAATCTTAGGAAGATCCAATGATGGGACCGTTGGGATAAATATTAATACCATTTCCCTATTTTGATTCAATGGGTATGAATATCCTATGGATTAAATGTGATCTATTGATCTTGATTTTTGGGTGAAACCCCGACCATTGATCCCCTTTGGTAGCACCATAATATTTTACACTATGAGGGGGCTCAAGAGAGGGGGGAAATCAATTGCTTATATGTTATCAATCTTATTTTGTAGGTGAAATCTTGGTTGTTCACAATTCTATAGTCCTTTTTCCTTTGAATATCATTAAATCATAGTTGGTCCACCTGGGTCATTGATCTAATCCATGAGGGAAAGCCTCAGTCATTCATGGTAGAAATAAATTTTTGGACCCCCTTTTTCCTTGACTTCACACAATATATTGTGGACTTTCATTCATATTTTTTGGAAGGATTTTCAGTCATTAATTATGCTTTAACATAGTTAGGCCTCCAATGGATTTGACTATTGCAAACCCACTTGTGTTGTCAATATTGTTTCATGGGTAGTACCTTTCACATTTTGGACCCCTGATGAACCTAACTATCATGAAACATTATGCACCATTGATATTCTCTAGTGGGAAACATTAAGGTCATTCATGAATCCTTCCATATCTTAGACCTCCTTTATATCAACTGTCATGAATGCACCTGAATTGTTAGTATTCAATCATGAGGAGGATCTCCACCACCCACATCTTCTAAACATTGTTGGCCCTTTGACAAACCCTTATGTTGCAAGTCAATTTGGATGACTAATCTACCTTTGTGGGGGAAATTGAGGTCATTTGTGGTACTTTTGGAAAAAAAATCCCATCGATAAATGCATTCCCACAAATGGGTTTGGACCATTTATTTTCCTTTATGGGGATGGCTATGGTCATTGATCTACTTTTCCTTAAAATACCTTTCCTTCATTTATAGAGCTTTAGAAATGGTTTTTCTTAGAATTTTATGCAAGGATCTCACCATTGATTTGTAGTGGCACCACCATGAATGGGAAACATGAAGGATAGTGGGTTCAATAAGATTTTCCTAGAGGATTTTATATAAGGCTTTAAAAATGGAACACAAATCATGACACCTACCTCAAAAAGGAAAAAGAGGGCCATGTTGAGAACTCTTTGTAGAAGGTCCAAGAGTCAAAAAATTTGGTAGGGGTATCCCAAGGGGACAACATGTAGTATAACCCCACACATCATAGTCCACCCAAATTACACCTTATGAATTTATCTATGTCCAAAATCCTCCTTCAATCGATTGATGCTTACTAGGTATATCCAAGGTTCAAGAAGTGGATCACACACTTAGCACCAAATCAACCATTCTCCACACTCTTAAGGAAAAATTGGTTTTGTCTCACAATTGAATGAAGAAATGGGTTGATAAACATCACTCTGATCATTATTTGAAAGAACATGATCAATAGTTCCGTTGTCTCCATCTATATACATAAACCTCTCTTAAAGACAAGTGTTCCCAAAAGATAGCATTGGAATTCTATGGACCCTACTAGATACTTCTATGGACTAGTTTATTATTGCTTGTCTCTTCCATCTTGCTCCAAGATTCACCTAGCCTTTCATGTGTCTTTTTTGATAAGAAGTTCACAGGGAAAAACCATTGAGTTTAAACTATCCTTCTAGAGTTGGACGAAGAGGGTTTAATTTGTTTACAATTGGAGGTAGTATTGGCCACAAGAGAATGCTAATTGTGCCATTGCATAATTCAAGAAGTCCTCATACAATGTAAGGGTACATAGATAAATGATGCCACCTAGGAACTAACAATGATTTCAAACCAATTTCCACGCCTCCATCCTTGAGAGCAATCAATGTTTTGAAGGGGGAGGGCATGTTAGAATCCTTCCCTAATCATCTCCCCATTTTGGAGTACTTAGGAGCTAACAATTAATGTATGAGGTCATCTTATTTGAAAAAGGCCTAGTAGTTATTTAATGGGTATTTACTCCATGTAAAAGGGTCACCTTTACTAAATAAGGCCCACTAAGTGGTTAGTACTCATTAGTGAGGGGACCATACGAAGTTAGGGTTTCCTAAAGAGAAACTATTTATAGAGATAGTAGGCTATGCAATGTTCTATTGTGTGTTGTTATTGTATTGGAGCTCTGTTCAAACAAGGTTGCCCCTTCAAAGAGGCCCATGAACATATCTCTCTTTTTTAGATTATGAATAGAAGGTTTATATTATGTAGGTTCTTCATTGAGATAGAGAATTGTGCTCACAAAGATCATGAATCCAATGTAGTGAAAGAGGAAACCTGTAATAAAAATAGAGGAAGAGGCAAAACATAGTTACCAACTTAACGAGAACTATGACCTCAAAACGAGAAATCTAGCCCAAAATATCATATTTTTGGGTAAAAAACACAAAAAACAACCCTCAAATAAAAAAGTGGTGCTACCTGTAGCACCATTTTTTTGGAGGTGGTTGAAATTGCAACTTTTTTGAAACCATGCCCTTGACATTACAAACAAAACCCTGAAATTGACCCTCGAATTGAAAAGTGATGCTACCAGTAGCATCACTTTTTTTTTTGAGTTAAAACTATGACCTAATTGAAACTGTGGTCTTGACCACTAACACCACTTTATTTTTGAGTTAAAACTATGACCTAATTGAAACTATGGCATTGACCACTGGCACCACTTTTTTTTTAAGTTAAAACTATGACTTAATTAACACTGTGGCCTTGACCACTAACACCACTTTTTTTTTTTAGTTAAAACTATGACCTAATTGAAACTGTGGCCTTGACCACTAACACTACCTTTTTTTTTTCCCTAATTGACACTATGGCCTAATTGACACTATGGCCTTGATCATTGACACCACTTCTTTTTTGAGTTAAAACTATGACCTAATTAAAATCGTGGCATTGACCACTAGCACCACCATAAATACAACAATGAAAAATGACTTTTAAATATAAAAGTGCAATAATTTATTTATCAATTAATTTGATTTTTTAAAATAATTTACATTAATAAAATAATTAAATTGGAAAAAAAATACCCCCTAAACAAATTATTAAATTTAACTAGAAAAACAAATTTTCTTTTGGAAACAAATTATTAAATTTAACTAGAAAAACAAATTTTCTTTTGGAAATAAAGAAAAAAATAAAATTCTATTTAAAAATTATGCAAAATGCAATTTTTTAATAAAAAATTAAGAAAATAACCTAAAAAAATTCTATTTAAAAAAAACATAATTAACAATTAAAACATAAAATTTAAAGTAAAAAACATGAAAAAACAATTAAAAACAAAACAAAACAAAAAACAATCTTAAAAAAAAATTTACATTAAAAAAAATAAACTATTAAATTATATTTAAAAATAAAATAAAATACTATTTAAAATAAAAAAATAAATATATCAAACAAAAACATTAAAAAAAAAACTGAAATAATTAAATTAAAAAAAAAAAACTAAACTAAATTTTAAAATTAATATAATTAAAAATAAAATAAAAAATTAAAAATAAAATTTTAAACTTATAAATTTAATATTAAATTTAAAATAATAAAAATATCAATCAAAAACATTAAAAAAAAAAACGAAGAAAAAAAAAAAAAAAAAAAACAAAA
>CBVK0100445161.1:0-10482 GCA_900067695.1 Picea abies | reverse complement strand
ATGTTATATTTTGCAACAATCTTTTATTTTAAAAAATCAGCCTAAGCCCTCGTAATTAATACTTGTGGATTGGGAAACACTTTTTGATGCTATAAACATACGGTAACATTCTCAGCTATCTTGTCTTAGCTAATTAAGATTCGAAAATTCTTGAGTAAGATAAATTCATATAGTTTCCTCAACACACACTATCCAAGTCTTTCGGTTATTTCTTGAGTAGTTTGGTTAAAATAAAAGGCTTCTTACAATCTTCTTTATTTTCTTCAGTTGTTGGGTTGCTACCTAAAGAAAACATTTCCTTTTCTACCTTCTTCACTTCTTAAAACTTTTCTACTAAAGTTGGATTACCAACTCACTTGAAAAACATCCCTATAGAGGGATGTAATGATGAAGTATAATGTTCTACAGTTAATGTCTCGACTGGTGCAACATCAACAATAATTGTTTTTTCAATAGTGGTGAAACAATGATTAAAGTACTCTTTTACTTTCTCTTTCTTCTCCATCTTGAGAGAAATCAACTTCTTAATAGCATTGTTGGGGTTTTCTCTTCTCTGAATTTGCTAATAAAATGTTTCTTGAAAGTGTCCCAAATCCTTGTGGAGCCGACTGGAATATTGTAGTACCCTGTGGATGTCTTATTTTCAAAGGTGTACAGGAATAACCTACAAACTATGTCTTTTTGTTCCACATTCATAAGTTGGATTACTAGATAAAAAAATATTGTATGACCTTTGGGAGAGAATGCCTTGTCCAGATCAAATATGGGTAATAGCCTTTAGACTGGGCATTTCAACAAGTCATGCATGAGTTTAGGAAGGTTTAAGGCTCCCTCAGACTTCCATGTGAGAATGGGATTTTGATTTCCATCCATGTTGGGGTTCCCCCGAATATCTTCTTTATATTCAAGCTTAGATTTGGGATGGGATTTAGAACTGGAAGTGGGAGGAGAAGGAGGAATTTGATCCAACGATTGAGGTATCTCTTGCAAAAAAAACTTGACTAAGTCCTTAATGGAGTCGATGAGAACATTGGAATGGTTAACAAGTTTATGAGTAGCTCTTATTCTGGGTATGGTAGAGGAAATGAGTAGGCGACCAATCAAATTAGCTAGGCAACGAGTAATTCATTGGGTTTCGTCAAACTCGACGTGCAGAATAGCGTACCAAGTTTTGGGAGTTGTTTTAGGGCTTTTGATGGCTGGACTCTCAAGAGTAGGAGAGGCATCTCATAAGGTATTTCCATGTCAAGGTTACCTTTTGAAGTTGATATAATATGAGGTTGTGATTCACTATGAGTGTAATTAGAAGTCTGGTCATGCGAGTATTGGGTATTTATGCTATCCATACAATTTTAGCCTTCCTTCTAGAGCCAAAATCTGTTGATGCAGGAGAAATTCCCTTTAACAGATAGGGGTACTTCCTGGTATGAGGTCCCAATTAGACTTCACACAATTTGTATTAGGAGACCCATCTAGATTCTAGCCCAACTATCATTACTGGTATGAGGGTAAGTGGATGGTTTGTGATGAAAGAAAATGTAGATGCAAACTATGCTAATGATGACATAAACCTATTCTATCCTATCCTAGCTAGGATCACTAAAGTTAATTGATGAATAGAAGGGAGTGTTAGAAATCCCTACATGTCTGTTATTCAGATAGTTGTTAAAAGGGAAGGCAAAGACCATTAACACATACACAAATGAATGAATGACAAAATCAACACTAAACACTAATTCATGCATATAAATCTACTCATCATCTCAGAACAATTCATAAAAGAGAACAACAATAACTACATAAGCTATCCATTCACAAAACAAAAGTCTAATTATGAAAACAAAACTCTTACAGTTCTTCACAACATCAAGCATTCACTTGAAAAAAATTCACAACAAAAGAACTACAAAGAAACAAGGAAATTCTCTCCTTTAAAATGGTCCTAAGGGCTTCTCAATATTACTTGCAGCAAAAATAGTTTTTTTCCAAAATTACAAAGTTAAAGGGCCCTTTCAAAATGGGTGTTCTATGGTTTTTATAGTCCTCCTTGGTAACAACTTCTTGTAACTTCTTGAAGTCCACAAGAAGCAGTTTTACAAGACTCTTCATTTTCAATTTTCAATTTCTTGTTAGTTTACATAAAGACAAAAGAAATGATGGGTAGAGACAAATTCAAATTTCATCATATGCTCTTTCATTGATTTTTTTCTCTTATGTAGGCAGGTCAGACTTCATGATATCCTGAAATAGAAATAATTTTGCGATAAAGGAACTCTAAGGCAACCTCATGAGTTGTTGAATCTTGAGAAAGAGTCTTCATGTCCCTAGTCAGATTGACCTTGAAATAATGGATCATATTATGGGCTCTCACGAGTTTTACAAGATGATAATTCATTAAGGTGATCGTCACTTTCGATGGGGTTCTAGCATCCCTCTACCTTTCTTTCATGTTTTCTTCTAACTCTGCGAAAATGTGTTCTTCAATTCGGGGTAGATGACCTTTGAAGGTTAGGATAATAGCCACTTTGTGGATTTTGGCACATATTGCAAGTGAATTTTTTAACTCCTTCTCGAGTTTCTCTCGAGCTTGTTGACAATTATCAAGGGTAGTGTAATTAAGCTCAACTTCCTAATATTTCATCCATGGCAAGTCCATCTAGATTTTTTTATATCCATCACTTCATTTTTTTAGGTCTATTTTGGTTGCAAAAAATTATGTATTCTTGGTCTGAGCCTTATTGAGTTGAGCCATGATCTTGGTAGCTTTTCTCTATAAGTTTTTCATTCCCGCATACATGTCTTTGGCCAAGTTGTGGAATTCTTTTCTGACCTCTTCAGCACATATCATGAACTCCAAAATGCTAGTATGATCACTCTTGTAGTGTTGTACTTCTTCTTCAAGTGATCCTATTCTTTCTTTATGCTCCTTTATTTCACGCATCATGTCTCTCAAGTTTTTCTCTGATCCTTGCATGAAGGAAACGTCGGCTAAAGAAATAGATAAAGGATTATATCTAATGTTTTCTATAACCTCTTCCTCTATCATCATTGATAATGGATCCACTCCAACGACTAGTAATTTTATGGTTTTTTGCAAGATGATCTTAACAAAATCCTTGTCAAATCTAAAGGAGTTTAGGTTGGCTATGCTCTGGGCATTTAATTATGTGTAAGCTCCCAGACACAATTCTCCTAATGGGAAGTCTCCTCATGGCCTTGTTTTTTTTAGGTGCCCATGGGATCATGGCCTTGTTTTATTATCCATGAGATGGCCTCTACGCAAGGGATCATCGCTACATGAGCTGAAACCTTATATAGCTTAGACCTCTCGATAGCTATGTACATGTCAAGATCAAGATCATGCTCTAGAAGTTGCGGGAAATTTTGATTGTTAAACATCTGGTATACTTCACCCCACTTGAACGAAGTCTCTATATTGATGAAGCATTTGGTATCATCATACACTGGTCCCAATGTGTCAATCTTTTTGGGAGTCTGGGCTAATTTTCTATGAGTAGACATGATTGGTCCTGCAACAAAAATGGTATATCACAACAAACGAGTTTTATCATTAGTCCACATGATATAGAGAAATAATTATGAAGAATACTATACAACCCTTTTACTTTGAACACGACATAAATTTGTGAGTTGAGGAGCATTATGGCTGTGCATTTGGGAATGCAGGATATTGTCATTTTGTCGAGGTTCTAGTTGTTGTTTTCAAAAGAAAGAGACTTTGCACTAAGGTTTTAGCCAAGGTTTCAGTGGTTGAGATGAGGGAACTTGTAGGGAGGTTTTGGGAATCGGACTATATGTAGTTTCTACCCACTATCTACCACTCGCTTACTCATCCTCTTGCTCGTAAATATCTTTCTATGATGGGTTTTGCTAGTTCCATGTGATTTTATTTTAACAACCATTTCTCCCCTCAATTTCAAGGTAAATATTCAAGGATGGGAAGGGCCCGAGATGATCTTCTATTAGCATCTGAGAGCCTAGCATTTTTTTATATTTTAGAACAAGGCTAAGAGGAGGGGGAAAGAATCGCGAGGTAAGATTTAACATTGGAATGTGTAAAATGTCTTATTCAGAAAACTGGAATCAAGCCCTAAATTAGTCGAGCTCAAGCATTGGACTATGGAGGCACGAGGGGGGGGGAAGACTAAGTTCTCATGGTTTATCCTCCCTTTTCTGTTTTTTTGTTTGCATTTTCCATTTTAAAATTCGAGTGGGGGGGACTACTTACAAGGTATTTTATTGGATTTTCTTGTTTTAAACTTGAATTAAAGCCACTGAAAGACAAGAAAATATAAACAGCATAATGAGTATGGTTAGAGGCAACATATCAAGGGGTCGATGCACTTGAATTCAAGTAGGGCCAGCAATCGGAGGTCGAATCTCATCAATGAGAAGTCCTTCATTCTTGATTTAGAAATTTGTGGACAAATGACAAAGAAAAGGGCCCAAAATGGGTTTTAATACACCTTTGAGTGTTTTGGCACAAGAATGAAGAGATTACCATGTGAATTGACCACTTAAATGTGTGGAAATGATTGTGGGACCCGCCAATGTATCGACAGCAAAAAGTATTTCCTCCATCGGTATATCGAAATTCAAATCCTAGTACGCCTTCGGTGTATCATCGTGAAAAAAGAATATCTCCTCCGGTGTATCAACGCAAAAAAGAAGATTAGCCTCCAGTGTATCAGCGTGAAAAAAGAAGATCGACCTATAGTGTATCGGCGTGAAAAATAATATTGCCTCCATTGTATCGGCACAAGAAGGAAGATTGGATTTCGCTAGGTTCAAAGGGAAGAAAGAAACCCAAAAAATTTCTAAGTGTTTGAAGGTTTCATGCACACCAACGAGAGTAAGGGTTATCCATCGATAAAGGCTTATCAGAGGAGAAAGGCCTTTCTTATCTGTTGTATCAGCAATGAAAATATATTTAGCGCTGAAACTGTGTGTATCATAGGGTGAAGGGGATCTTCAATATTTTCACTCATGGAGTTTGAAAAGGGGAAAAAGAAAGAATTAGAACTTCAAACTTGCAAGAAATTTTTTGTAAGTGCTTTTAGTGGTAAGAAACTCAAATAAAAAGGAGGATTCCCTATTGCTTGACTCCCAATGAATGGCTCTAGAGATGAAGTTAATAAATAAATGGAAGGTGTTTTTGTCGGCACAACACATCTATACGAGAAAATAGCACATGAACATTGTATTGGATCCAAAACTTCAACCTTGATCAAGAATGAGATCACTTGCATATTGTAAATATGGTTGTCATCTAATAGGAATAAGAATGATATGTTGCAAATATCCTTTAGGGCACTCTTGACTCTTGAATATCACCACTTTAGATGATTTTCTAAAATAGTATTGTTTTTCCCAATTGCATGTTGAAAGTCCCTCATGAAGATGCACCTCTTACCCCTTTATTTAATGTTTTTACCTTAATTAATTGAAAGATGAAAATATATTTCATTAAGGTGAACCATTTCCAAAAGTATTGTTGTTTTGGTAATGATATCCACAAAATTTGCTTAATAATCCTTTTAGGGCATACCTCATTATTATTTGCTATTTTTTAACATATGTGCATTAATGACATGAACAGTGAGTCACAACCACCCCACCCCTATAAGGCACACTCACTCCAAAGTAACAATTATTTTTCTAATAATAATCATTGAACATGCTAGAAATATCCTCAGAAGTGTTATCCCCTTTAGAATATGTTGCTTTTATCATTATTTTACTATGTCTACCAAAGGTGGTCTCCCTAGAGTGCACCCTCTCGAAGAATGTCAAACAATAACATGCATAAATATGATATATGCACTAAATTCTCACCAAACAAAAGGGTTTACACATGCCAAAATAAGAAAGGGAAGGAGGGAGAAGTCTCTAGGAAATAAAACTCCACAAATAGATTCCATGCAAACTATGGATGTGAGGGATTTGGGGCATATATCTTTGTTGAAGATAAAGGGTAAGTTAGAACTGAAAATGGAAAGGGATAAAGTTTGATGGAAATAGCTAGAAAGTCGTTTTAGATAGAGTGTTGTCCTCTAGGGAAGAAATAGTGTATCCTTAGGCTCAAACAAATGCATGTAAGTCTCCAAGGCATGTGTCATACTAATTTATAAAATATGTCTTAAGTTAACCTAAGTCAAAAATAAAATCTCACGTGTCCACATATGATGCATCTACCATATGTTTATGATGAAGCCACCCATCCTTTATCCAAACTGGGACTCAACAACAAATCCAACACTACTCATCAAAACCATGAAATTTTATATGCACTTGCTAAATATATATGTGCCAAAAATGCCAGTGTATGTCTCCCAAAAATTTGGAACCTCAAAATATGAGCATAATTACTATACCAACACTTACTATAAATAGCACATCTAAAAATAGGCACTGCTAAAAATATAAACTACTCACATGTCACTCAAAATGGTCTCATTAGAATTGTTTAGTTGCAAGGAACTTGAACATGTACTATGTCTCAATGTGCAAGTGTTATAACCTTAATTGCTAAAAATAACAATTTCATGAAATACCTTGCATGTTGTCAAAACAAATCTCATCAACATCATGATCTCATAAGGACCAAGAATATATAACTCTAACATGTAGAACTTGGAACTTTGGATCATATAAATTACGAGAAATGCTAAAAATAGAAAGACTTGAGGATTTGATGAAACTCATTGTGTGGACTGTGTTGACCCATATGAAACCCTATATGTACCTGTAACTAGACCAACATGACTTAGATCAAGTTGGAAACTAACCTTGGACAAGTGGCACAAGCAATCTAGGGTTTAACAATGGTGACTCAAGGGGACAACATCCCCCTGTGGGATGTTGAGAACCTTGTAATCTCTGCAATTTGGAAATTTGAACTCCACAAGTCTGGTATGTAAATCAATATTTCTTGTCCATTGAACAATAGATTATAATATGTGGTGTCTTTATTGATTAACTAAAAAAAAGTACCATGCCACACATGGCCATTTGCAACCAAAAACTTGCAAATCCCCTGAATTATATCAATCCCCCATTGGAAAATAAGTAAATCAATGTGTCGGGTGAAACCATCTTGTCAAATGCCTATGATGGAAACATCTACTAGATGTGAGGAAACCCACCAATGAAGCAAATGGGCTCCAAGGTACAATCATGACCCTATCAATTTGAAATATGTGTTGAAGTTGAACATTGACAAGGTTCACCCAATCAAGCCCCAATGATGAGAGGTCTTGTTGAATGCAAGATGGCTACCAACGAGGCTAACAACCATCAATGCACTTTTCTTATACAAAAATCCTTAGATAATGTGTAAGAGTCAATGAGGATAGGTCTACTAGAAGAAGGGAAATAATCCCTTCAACTAGTGCAAAGAAAAAAAAGATGTATCAAGATGGTGTTGTGTCCATATGGCTAGATGAGATGCTAGCCAATAAGGATTTCACTTGAGGTTGACTCAATAATCATGAAGATATGGGACAACAAAATGACTCAAGACGTATTGTCCCTTCAATGCTAAATCCCATGCATATACCCAATTCTACACTTGACTAAGGAAATGAATTGAAATGGAAGTTGACCTCATTCAAGCTTGACCTAGACCCAAAATCACAAGCTTGCCTCTATGCATAATTATATCAAATTTTAAAAGAAGATCTAAAACCAAAAGCTTTTGTAGGAAAATGAATAAAAAGGGGCAATATACACTCAAGGAGAACACCTTCTAGCTGAGGTTTTGCGGAGGTTTTTAGTGTTACAAGATTTGGAAAAAATTTCAAAAAATCCTCCACTATTTGAAGTGCAGGTTTAAATGGATGTTCAATATAACTAAAAAAAAATGGGTGGGTGGAGGTTGTAGCGAAAGTTTTATTTTTCAATGCTTGTACTGTTAAAGTGCACCGATGTGCCCTTAATACAAAAGCACTGGTGCGTACAGATAAATTAAAAGGCATCGATGCTTTTATATATAGTACGCACCAAATTCACCTTTTTGTTGTATCTAGCATTGATTCTCTTATAATATTTACACATCGGTTCCACATTGTTTGTGTATGTAGCACCGATGCTTTCTAAGTCAATTAACTCATAGGTGGTTTTACATGTTATGTACACCCCAATACATGTATTACCCTATGCATCGAAGGGTAGTGACATTTCGAATATTCGAGATCAGAGGTCGATGTTATTCTTTGTTACTAAGAACCAATGCATATATTATATTAAGCGCACCAATTCATATATTATTTTAAAAGCACCGGTGCATGTTATAAACATGTGCACCATAAAATGTTGAAGCGATAAATATAATCGCACATTATATCGTTTAAGGAACAATGTTTCTTCTCAATATTTGGCATCGATGCTTAAATATAATTAATAGGAACAACCCTTAATGCACACTGATTTCTATATTATGGCACACATTGTTTAGTCAGTTCATAAGAATAAAGTGCACTGATATTTATATATTTTAACTAATTGTATTTTTTACAAATTTTCAATTAATCATCTCAAAATCAAATATATTTATAATAATATTGTTGTTTATACTTTTGTTATTTCATTTTGATATAATGATTGCATTAATGTGTTATCCAACATATTACACCTCTGTTATTTGTAACAATGTAAATCATTCACATAGTAATTAATCAACAATTACAGCATTCAACAATGCAATAAAATAAGAAAACCATTTTATTATATATAAATAAGAGACTCATGGTCATACAAAATGAGACAACATAAAGGTATATAATAATCAAGATACAACCAATATGTAATTATTACACTTATTAGTAACATGTCCTCATGCAACCCTGGATGGGGTGACACAATGCACAACACCACCACTTGGCACAGCGCCCAACCTCATATTAAATGTGGTAGGCCGCTCCCCATCTACTCAACATTAACGATGGGAGTAGGCCATTACCACCAACCTCCTGATAAGCGACCTCTCCCTCGCGGGAAAGGGCCGGCTCTACAAGCATTTACTATGGAAGATTTAATGGGGAGCTCTGTCCCGTCGTCACACAAGCCGGTGAAAGCGAGGAGGCATGGTCACATTCAACTCATTCTTGCTTTGCACATTTCCTCTTTTTGTGGGCTCTGGTGCGTTTTTCTCTGCATCTTTCCTCCATTTGTGAGCTCTGGTGCATTTGATATCTCCTCCTTCACTACGATGCCTAGGGAGCAAGGTAAACCTCGACGTGGTTTGGCTTGGTATACCCACGCTGCTTAGTGACAAAGGAGACAACAATTGGAAAAATCACTCTCGTTGGCCAGCTCCATTCTGTGTCAGAGAGCAAAGGCGACCAGTCCCTCACCCCGGGCGTATGCAGAAGAGTTTGCGACAGAGGAGAGCCCTCAAACCCCTCCAGAGCAATTCCCACTCTCTAAACTGAGTAATTGGAACCCCACAAGCACTATGCATGAAGAAAATACTCTGAATGCCCTTGAAACTCAAGAAAGGAGCAACATGATGGGAGGGCTCTGTGATGAATTCCTAACCTGTTATGTCGAGGAAGTGCCTTACACGGAAAACACTCCGACTACCCTTGAAACTCAAACAAGAAGCAGCATGAGGGGGGGGCTCTGTGAGGAACTCCCAACTTGTTATATCGAGGAAGTGCCTTACACGGATTTGGTTTTGTAGGGAACCATCGTAGAAATTGAGCGCCATGAAGGTATAGCAGTCATGGACAAGGGCATGGGCAACGCAGGTACAGAGGCGGTTACTCCAAGCGAGGCAGCGACAATGGGGACGAAGGCCACTCCGGGAGAGGGTGACAAAACCCCAGCGCCACCTTCCACCCGAGCCATGCATGGATACACTGGTGCCCCGCCACCCTTCCTCCAGGCGGCACACTTGAATTTAGTGTTACTGGTGCCCCGCCACCCTTCCTCCAGGCGGCACACTTGAATTTAGTGTTCGAACTACGAGGACAGATAGCTGACCAGGAGCATAGGGCCCTCCTAAGGGGACAGTGGTTGGATATGCTTTTTGACGCGTACTCTAATGCCCCAGCGAATCAAAAATTCCCAACGTGCGCCCAGCCATTTGTAATGCAGGCCAGAGAAGCACGACAAGAGAACGAGGACGACAGGCCACCGGGTATTTGATTTAGTCAATTTCAGTCTGTTTTTCTCTTTTACTTCCAGCCATGTTGGGGCTCCCTTTTGCTATGGTTTTTACAATTCAGGCTTATAAAAAAGCTCTCTGTAATGCCTTAAATAGTCTTAAGACGATGCATGGCCATCTGCCTGGTTTCCTTCGGGCAGGACAGATGGCGGAACAATCTCTCTTCTTTTTTCTATCTAGAAGAAACATATGCGCCCCAAGTTGTGTTGGTTTCCGGTCAAATGGCGGCACACTTGGTGGCTATAGCACCATTGTATCTTTTTGTTAATATAATATAGCAGGCAACACCCTTT
>CBVK0100445160.1:0-20130 GCA_900067695.1 Picea abies | reverse complement strand
TAGGGACTACCCCCCTTGGCTTTGCTAAGAGTTGGCCTAGACGGAGGAGTCGAGGATCAGGTGACAACACCTTGACATGAGACTTGCCCCCAAGGACACCCAGTGGATCGAAGATTTCTTCCACGTTACTTGAGGTGTGTATAAAGGCAGCAACACTGCCCATTGATTACGATTTGCTAAATGTCAGTACATATGATGGTTGCAACTAATGGTTTCTAGGACAGTTCATTTCAGAGGATTTGTTACAGACCTGTCTTCTCTTTTCATTGGTTGGATAAATAAAATCTTGTTGTCCCTGTAGTTTAATAACATCAGTACAATCTTTCATAGTCCTTATAATTGCAAGTTCAATGGTTCTTAGCATAATAGCATATGATCTCTAGATTATGATGGAAATGGTTGTTTAATGATGAATGATGAATGATGATACATGTTACTTTGATCACTTTTGGCACTCATATTTGAAGCACACACTTCATGTTCCAAGCACTTTGAAGGAGCATTGTTGTCTAAGTTTAATCTTCTATAATCTCATTGATGATTTGGCATTTTCTTCACTTATACTTGAACTGTTTTACCCTTTGAGAGAAGCTAGTGTTGAGCTTGCCAAACCCTTAGTCAAACCAAGTCTTGAAGATCTCCCTCTCAAGTACAATGATAAGACTTGGTTTGACCCCTAGGAATACCCTCCTTAGGTTAGGAACCCCAGACTTAAAGTGAAGAGGAAAGGCCACTGAGGTGACATTGGGTGGCTTGCCTAGTAGTTTCCCCAAGCTCTCCTTCACAAGGCGGGACTTTCCCTTAGCGAGAGTTTGAGCAGTAACAGAGACCTCAAAGAAGAGGTGTATATGACTCAACTACAAAGGGTTTGAGGTTAAGGACAAGGAGTATGTGGTTTGCAATATGGTGAAATCACTTTATGGTGTGAAGCAAGCACCCAAGCCATGGTACCTGAAGATTGATGAGCATTTGAGAGCAAGTCGCTCTCAAAGGAGTATGTCAAATCCTAACTTGTACATCAAGAGAAGTGATAAGGGTATTGGTATCCTTGTTGTTTATGTAAATGATCTAATAATTTGAGGGAGGGGTACAAGTGTAATTAATAAAGCAATTAAATGGTCTCGTTACCCATGCACACATAAGTGGATCAAATCCCACCCCCATGTCCTTCAAATTTTAAACAAACAATCACCTCATCCTCTCCTGACTATATTTGTAATTAGATGCTAGAAGTGAAGCTCGGTGGCCCCCAGGTCTGTAACAGTCTTATGAAATTTTGTTTTTTGTTCACCTCTATGTTGATTATCACAAACAACTAGTTTTTTGTTATAGAATCATACCTCTTGGTCTTTCCAGACTCTGACCCAACAGGGATTCTTGAAATACCAATCATGGTATTCTACTCATGTAATTTGGTTACGTCCAATAAAATTACTCGATTTTTTCCTTGGAAAAAAAAGTGTAATTAATGAAGTTAAATAGGATCTACTAAGAGCATTTGGGATGACAAATTTAAGTCTTATGCATCATTGTCTTGGATTTGAGGTATGAAAAAAGAGGTTACCATCTTGGATTTGAAGAATGGAAAAAGAGCAAGAGTATTTTCATCTTGCAAGCAAGTCAACAAGAAAGTTTACTTGGAGATTCAAAATGGTAGATTGTAAGCATTGTTGCCTCCTTATACACACCTCGGGTAACCTGGAAGAAATATTTAATCCACTAGGTGTGTCCTTGGTGGTTAGTCTCGAGTCAAGGTGTTGTCACTTGATCGTCAACTCCTCTGTCTAGGCCAACTCCTAGCGAAGCCAAGGAGGGTAATCTCTAATAAAAGAATCTAAGGCTTGAACTAAATCTAAGCACAATTATGAAATCTAGAAGCTTATTAAAGCAAGAGAAAGACAACAAATGAATCTATACTAGCAGCATATATGATACATAAAGGAAATTGCTTATGATAAAGATATCAACAAGTAAAGCATTTATACATAGATGATATAAAATTAAAGCAAAAGTCGATACTTGTATGTAAATGACAATAAGCAAAGTGAAATAGAGACCAGTGCCAAAAGTAAAGTTGCGAGATAAATGAGAATGTTGTTGTAAATGAAGATGTATTGCAAGTGCTCTTGATGAATTTTATTATAAGTTTTCTTAAGTGAGTTTATTGTGAGGTGGTTGTTGTGAGTGCAAGCCACTTATAAATGTGAAGTGTGTGTGTAAGTGATAGCAATGAAGGAAATCTAATCTAGATGTGGCCCTCTAAAGCTTATCCTTCAATCGGAAGTAGAGAACAATGTCGGAGGTCCAACGAGGAGAATATCCCCTTGACTTCACAAACAAGTTCAATACAAAATTTTGTACAAGGAGCAATGTCAGAGGTCCAACAAGGAGACTGTACACTCATTAATGAGTATCCTCCTAACTTCACACACATGCTCAATGATGGAATCCCAATTAAACAATACCCAATATTGGATTTCCCTAATTAAAACTACTTTGCACTAACCAACCCCTGTTCTGCGTGGAACTGAAGAAAACTGAGTAACTATGAGGCTGCCCAACAGGTTTGTCTTTGACCTCTTCTTGAGCTCTAAGTTTAGTCTCCAAAACTGTCCTTTGTTGTTGTTTTAGGATATCAAACAGTGAAGTACTTTTCTTCTCATAATTTGATGGTTAAGTGTTCTTTGAGGTGCCCTTGCAAGTGTTTTATATCTACACACACACACACACACATATATATATATATATATATATATATATATATATAGTAGAATATACATGACTTCTTAGATAAAAAAACGTACCATAGTAGCTAGTGTTTCATAAACAATACACATTCTTTTGAATCCATGTTGCATGTCGTTTCTCAAAATCTCTTATGTTTGATACACTAGATACTTTGTTTCATGCATGTTTAATACGTCGTGACAAAGCACAGTCAATATAATTAACCATTTTCTTTCTCGTCATCTTGTCTTATGTGTTGAATGGATTCCATTTTTTCTTTTCTTTTCTGCAACAAAAAAAATTGAAAATTAGTATTTCATGCGATAATTAAATTTGATGTATATAAAATAATGAATTAGTGATTACATACCTCTAGTGTGCATTGTTGTTGGGATGGCTCCTCCTTCCATGCAATTATGTTCATTTTTTTTACCATCTCCTTGTACACTTTTTTGGAAATCCCTATGGGAATGTATTGGTTTTCCCCTTGTTTGTCCTTTGTAATGTTCATAATCTCCCTGAAAAAATAAAAGCTAGGAATCATCAGATATAAAAATTACGTTTTTTACAACAAAAGATATCGGTGTGTATAGTAAATAAGTGTGCACCAGTGTGTATAGTAAATAAGTACACATTGGTGCATTACACATATGTATACACATCGATGAATTACACATATATATGCACCAATATATGATAGCAGTGCACTTGTGAAATCAAAAACATTTTACAATTTGTTGTATTCACGCAGTGTTTTATAAATTAATAAAAACAACAATGAATAAATACTATTAATTATGCATCGTCAACCCATGGACAAATTTAAAACATGACGGTTTCCATATAAAAAACAATATTACTTCCATTTTGAATTAAGTGGTGCTTTTTTATTATCTAATATACATGTCATTGCTCTTTGTCTGTAAAATGTGCACCACTGACAATGAAGGTTTTTTTTTTTTTAAATTATTTTTATTTCAAATTCAGTCGTGTGTTTGACATGAATCTGAGCGTTGGTGCTCTATATTGGTATAGTGCACACCGCGAACCATAGAAGTGTTTTTGAAAAGAAAAAAATGACGAGAGTGCGGTTTGGTATCCAATGCAATCAATAGTCCCATTGCAATGTATACTAAACACCCCATACATAAGTAAACAAACCCTATAAAAGTTTATTGCTTACAAATAATCGTTATGAAATATAGAGAGGGAAAGAAAGAGAAAGAACAAGGAAGTTAGGGCTTCCCATACCGAAGGTAACTATGAAACCCTTTTTTTTTTAAATGCACTGAAAATTTATTGAACCAAATGGGGGAAAGATTAATATGATCAATATAATGAAATCATATACCTAAAATTTCTCCTCTGCAGATTCATATGTGACTTACGATAATCCCTTCCAAATTTGGCTCTTCAAAAACATCCACCCACTCCAAAGACTTTGTTGGTAAATCTCTCTTACATAAATCTACCCTCCAAATTTTGGCTAAAGAATGAAAGAATAAATAGTGTTTTTAATTATAAATACATACATTTAGAAAAACTAAAATTCCCGCTCATTTTTTCACCGTATATTTTAGCATATTAATGATATACGCCTGTGCTTTTTTTTTGTAACTTACTTTTTCTGGTGCACTATACATTAATAAATGCACCAGTGCAATTTATATGAAAAATGCACTAACAAATAAAATTCAAATGTAAAAAACCACTTATAAATGAACGCATTATTTTTGTAATTTTTTTAGTCGATGTGTTATCGTCGATACAGTTTGTAAGTAATAACACACCAACAAACAATTTAATTTAAAAAATGCAAATTCAAGCCTTTGCATTTAGAATTTGCGGAAGTTTCGCTTTGTGAAGGCTATAATGGAGGCCACTTTTCGGTGCTTATCATAACTCGTCGCATCGGTGTAGTTATTGTATGTATATGCACCGGGGCGTCATAATATATTTAGGCACACTGTTAAATTTTAAAATTCATTCAAAAATTTGTTTGAAGTTATATTATTCTATGTTTCCCAGGATGATGGTTTTGGCTCAAATGCAAGAAAAAAAGAATCATAATATCAAATGGCCAATTCTTCATATTCCATCTTGTCATCCAGTTCAATTAGGTGAACTTTGATACATTAAATCATCAACTTGGGGATCGTAAATTGATGAAGTGCAATGAAAAATATATCCAGGTATTAGATCTATCTACTTATTGATAAGAAAATTTGTTCATTTTTTTAGCTACAAAAATAAAGTTATGTTCAGCTACAGAAAGAACAAAGTATTTACTAATAATGAAAAAACAGATTAATAAAGAAACACGGATAATTCTAAACACTTGGGATCATCAATAAATTAGATTGTTAATGACATTCTTTCAATCATCTAAGTCTGTGAGGGTTCCTATAGCTGAGATAACAATCAATTATTCAATTAATGTGTGTTGTGCTAGTTTCCTTGTGTAAATGAAAATGAGTGAATTTGCATAAAGGAAATGACCAGAAATGTAAATCACACAAATGAATAAACAAACAATACCAATAATAAAGTAATTGAGCATCACACTCCTCCTCAGGGTGGCCTCCTGGCTCAAGGAATGCTACTTAGAAAATATTATATAAGATTGAATTTATAAACTTAAGATATACAACTGATGTATTTGCACAGTAACCATATCTTGATATATTAATTTCAAACAACAATACAATGTTAAAGCATTCTGATAAAAAAATATTTTCATCCCTATGAAGGTCTAATAACCCATATTTATACATTACAATCAAGATTATATAGATCCAAGTCTCACGGATTCTCAAACCGGTCGCAACAACATTTTCTGGGAAAATCCATTTTAGATAATCATTCATATCGCCTAGATCCTTCATATTTTGAGGACACCACTCAAGATCTAAATAATTGGGCTCGTTTTTCACAAAACCCATGTCCCAGATTTCCAAGATTCACCCTCATATGCTCGGAAACCGTGCTGCAAAATCACTTCCTGGAAACTGACACGAATTGACATGAATCTTTGAACAAGAGTTGGAGCTTCATGTTGTTGACTTGAGCATGATATAATGAACACATAACCACCTCGAACCTTCTATATACAAATTCCATGTGGTCGATTCTCATTTATACAAGTGGAATTATGAAAATCGGTGATGACGGTAGAAGGAAGTAAATTGAACTATGGCTACATACTTAATCAATTGTCGTTAGTAAACCAACCATAATCCTAATTAATTCATCAAAAGTTAAGAAAATATATGGCAATTAACCACTTAATGCGTATAAACTTATCAAGTCTCATTTATGAAGAATTATGAAGGTAAATGGTGATGAAAGGTGAGAGGATGAAGAAAAAGTGATAAAGAAAAGGATGACTTCAAATGGTGAAAAAGATGACAAGATGTCAACCCAACATCTCCCCCACACCTAAGGGTTGGCATGTCTTCATGCCAATGAAGTAGGAATTTTCACAATCCAATCATCTAAACTATACCTGCAACAACAAATGTAGTAGATGACTAATATTTTGATCCACACTAATTGTGTTTACTTGATGGGTTTAGCGTACTTTGTATGACAGTGAAAACTAGAAAATGTGAGTATAATAGAGCTAAATAAAAGGTGGAAGGTCTACAAGTATAATCCTCAAGAAATGAATTATTGTCCACAAATCAACCCTTAAACCAAACAATAGTCTTCATCGATGCCTCCATATATGTGGACAAGAAGTTGTGTCAAGTTTCCTCGCTAAGCTAGGCACTAGCTCCCCAAGTGCATGAAATATAAAAGTCTGTCGCATCAAATGTTGGTCAACTTAAGCAAGAAGACTCCTCCATGAATCAAATCCAACCATTCAAACAAGAAATTAAAAGGATGAATGCCAAATTATTATAAATCATGCCTTGTAACTGATCTTCAATTCTACTCATCAGATCATTGAGTACCTTGAAATGTACTCACTTATGACTAATATAGAAAGACATATGTTCAGAAAATTAAGTTTTAATCATATTTATCCTTGCTTGAAACACCTACAAACTATTTTTGTTGTACCTTTACATATGCATACCTATATATAAAATATGTTGAGTGGAACATTGTAGAATTTGCTGGAAATACTATTTCAAATCAACAATCAACAATCAACAAAATTACCTTAGTCTATTGATGAATTTGGAGGGTGTTTGTTGTTGAAAACATATTGAAATGATGTCTTGACTATTGGTTTATTTCATATATTGAAACTAATCTCATCTATTGCTTCAATCCTTGTTTCATGACAATGAATCCCTTACAACAACTAGCAGATATAAGCCTTACCCATTTAATGAGAACAATGGACTAGAATATCAACATGAAGACTAGATGTATGACTGTGATTAGAGCATATTTGTTACCTGAGGACAAATGGAAGTTACGTAGTAATTTAGAGTTTGAGTAATATGGTTAAACTACGACTCTCTTCACATTTTTAAATAGGGGATGATGTATTTGGGTGGACACAAAAATTGCCCCAAATCTCTATAAATATCCCCGTCCTTGTTCTATATTTTAGCTCATAATTAATATATTTGATTGATTTTGATTTGGAGTTGTCCCACTAAATTTCTCATGGTGGCTTGGAAGGTTTGCACTAGCTGCTTACGAATCATTGATGGTTTTGGCCTATCATATTCTCCTCTCAAAAACTATTGAAAGAAGTACACCATTAATCTGCAAAAAATGTTAAGCTATTTCTTATGTTTAGTGCATGAGGTTAAATCCTTAGAGAAGCTTTCACAAATAAGGAAATGTAACAGATCCAAAGAAGAAGATAAGATCATTACAACATTAATACTTTTGCAGTACTTTGAATGCTCCCTAAGTTTCCAAACTAGCTATTCAAGGAAATTAAATCATTGGGATAAAATCAGTGAGCCAAGAGAATTGAACTTAACCCAATCACATAAGAAACCATATTGTGTAGTAGAGTATTCAAATCATGACACAACATGCTTCTCCAAACTCCATATGCATCAATTAATTTGAGGCAAAGACAAAAATTTATACAAGAAATATTGTTGAAACTGAAGATATATGCCACTAAGGTGCACAAAAATCTATGCGCCGGGCATTTTAAAGCCAACTTGAGTTCTTCAAAAGGGAAAAGCTATTTTTTTACCTTGTCTGTCTGAATGTAATTCCAAATTTCCATTTTGATAAGGAAAAAGATTAGTTGTGCAAAATTACTCAAATTCTTCCTTTCATGTACACAGAGGTAAAAAAAATGAAAAACTTCCTTAAAAACATACTTGTATAACTTTACTTTTTCATTTTCAGAGATTTTTTCCAATGCCTTTCCCTAATTCATATATGGGGCAAAAAAACTATGTTCCAGTTTTTCTTTGTTTGACCTCGGTTGCTTAAACGTAGTGTGCAAAAAGTGCAAACTGAAACTAAAGAAAACGTCACCTACAGGTTTTCTTGTCACCTCTTTGTATTTCCTATAACACTCTGGAGGTCTTGTGACACTATGGAGTTCATGTGACCAGAAACACAAAAATCACTAGAATGCTATCAAACTTAATCATTGCCAAGAGTGGTGTTGATGGACACACGTCGAGATCTTTGCATGTCCTCATGCAAACAAAGTAGGGAATCTTTGATCCAATTTAATTGTGTTTACCAAAGGCCGAGTGCAAAGGAATGGCTATATAATAATGGAGTGGAATACTAGTAGAGATGACAGAGAGAAAGTAATGAAGATACAATGAATGATGATGAAAAACAAGTTACAAGCTTGAGTAATCATTTGCCATAATTCCCTAAACTTTTAACAAATTAAAAAGTTTTATAGATAGTTTTACCTCAAGTTTTACCTTTGTTTGTAATTCAGATTTGTACTACATGATGAAGTAGAATCCATGTAATCAAATGTATGTTTCCAAAGTACTAAAACTCATGGTTGATTTGACGTTTATTCAGCTCGGGTACCTTGCCACTACATTATGTGTTGACGAGAACTTTGACCTTGCTCTTGTGCTAACTTGGTGGACTCTTGACCTAGGTTGATAGGTGGATGAGCTTCCGGTGCTAATTTGGAACAATATCCAAGTAACGATCTAGTATTTGGATGCGTGCAACTATATAAACTATGAATATGCTATAAAACAATAGTTGTGATTGTTACATAAATTTTGGTAATTTTTATTAGATCGCATTTAAAAACATGCTCATGCATCCCATATAATGCATTTTTTGAAACAATTTCCCTTGTTTTACTCAAATGATCATATTCTCCTCAAAACCCATGTCTCAGAATGTTTTAATGCATTCTCATCTGCTTGAAATTGATGTGAAAAGATAGTCCCTGAAAATAGTCTACTATAGGAAATATGTTTTCTACAACACTTTTTAGGGGATTTTCAATAGCTACAGAAAAATATTTGTAACCTAAAAAACTACAGAAATTAAGCTTCTCTAAAACATCTTCATAAAACAAAGCTCTGATCTTCTGCAGCTATCCTCTTCAATATTTGTTTAAAAGAAACCATGTTGTTGAGGCAGAAATCAAATACTGAAATGCTTGAAATAATGTTGTTCCATTTTAACTCTCTATTGTCATAATGATTTGAAAATGATCAGAAGAAGATGAGTACCAGGTTCTTGGATGCTTGGGCTAAAAATATCTTGAAGACTATATGAAGGAGATCTGAATCTGCATATGGAATTATATAAGGACATTGATAACTCAATGCTCTCTCTCCCCCACACTAAGATCCTTCTAAGATCTGATATTTGAGTCATGATGGAGTCTGAAAAGAGAGTACTATCAAAAGATTGAAGTGTTGCAAGAATTCTTCTATATCAACAAAAGAAGTTGCTACATGAACCTCTTCCTTTTCCTTTGCTCCATCTTGACCATTTTTATGTAATGCAGGAGGTGTGTATTGAATCTATTGTGTTGGTACTAATATTTTGAACACCGAGGATGTTGTTAATCTTTTTCATATTAAAAGTTATAATACCTTTGACACGTATTCATCATCTTAATCATAAAAGTTGCAAACTTGCATGTTGATCATGTTGAATGGTGTTGTCCTCCTTGAATTTTGTTGTTGTATTGTTGCGGGAAGAATGAAGAGGTTGTTGAGTGACTGCGGAAAATCTAATAAAGGAAATTAGCTACTGAAATTAAAGATTTGGAGTTTATTTTAAATCTGAAACTCAACTTTGTTGATCATCAAATGAAAAATACTACTGGAACAAAAATAACAACAATCAATACTACTACAGGGAACCATAAACTTTGCTACAGGGAAAGATACTACAACAAGAATGGCATCCTCTTTTTATTTGCAATACTTAGAAAAGGTTGCAACTGTCGATACCATTAAACCATAGTCTTCATCAAAACCTGAATCTGTGGTACAATTATTACCATGTGAATGAATGTGCTGACATCGAGCATGGAAAGAAATCATTGGATTACCATCCATTAATGGATTTCCTTAACCAACACAAGACTACTCAACAATGATATCAATGAGAATCAAGGTACCTTAATGCATCTTTTCAGGCACAAATGAATGTGTTGGAGTTGAGTAACCTACAAGATTTGATAATTAGGAGGAATTAATGCATCCCCACTGCTATTAGTGAAGAAACCTGTCATTGAGGTATACAATTTCCAAGGCATTGTAAATATCTCTTGATATTTATCTTGGATAGAGTGTTGAATTCGATGGGATAAGACCTACTGGAAGGAGGGCCTTAAGGGATCTCATATCATCTAGTATGAGCATAGAACAAAAATGATTGGAAGAACCAAAATACAATATTGAGCCAACATGCATAACTTACTGAGAATTTCTCCCACCAATTGCCTGGTTTTCAAGAAAAAATCATGTTCAGTTGCGCCAGTAAACTAGTGTTCACAACTAGACTTATTTTTATCTTTAATTTTTTGTTTGTTTATTTATTCTTCTATCCCATCCTACTTTGCTTGAAAAATAAAATATCTTTCAAGTATAGGAGTACTTTCAATGGATCCATGTGTGTATTAGGATTACAAATAAACTCATATTCAGGTTTGGAAGATATACTTTGATAGATACTAGAATATGAGAAACCAACTGCTTTAATTGATACAATGTCAAGAATTATTGAAGAGTGAGGGAATTTTGTGAATTGATATTTTTCCAGAACCATAATTCAATGCAGTTGTGATGCCCTTGGTTCACTTTTTTATTACCACCACTTTGTATGTCCTCTGTCATGCCATGAAAATGATCTATTATTTATCGATTGGTCTCTTGAACGCATAAAGGATCTGATGATAGGCATGGTATAAATTCTTCGATCTTAGGTTCTAATGTTTTCTCTCCATAAAATGTTTCTCATGGCCATTTGATCTCTTCTATGTATTCATCTTAATATTTATCATGGAATTTTTAGTCTTCTATCACTTCCTGGAGTGCAGGTATGTTCCTAAATGTTGTCAAGATTTGCTCCTTCTAAGATGCAGAGATTTTTCTGGTTGCCGCTAGGATTTGAGAGATTTCTTGGAGTATCATTTCCTCCTTTGCTCAAATTTTTTTGAACATACTTAAATTCTTCTTACTATTTGATAATCCCTATCTTGTACATGGATTAGTGCATGGGCATTCTTACAACACCCAAAAATAATTGAAACTTTTATACTTTATGAATTAAATATACAAAAAATGAAACACACTACATCTTGAATACCTCATGCTACTAAGACCTTGTTGTCACCAGGTTATCATTTGACATGAGCTAGTCTTTCCATGAATTCTACTTAATATGATTTAAATGGTTGAAAAGAGACCCATTACATCTCTATTTATATTGAATGTGCAAGTTCTTACCTCTCGTCTTCTCTTATATCTTCACATGAAATCATTCTTATATGCATTTAAATCACAAAAAGAAAAACTAATGCATTTTTTCATTTTCCTAGCAACGATGCCAAAAATGTCATTTATTTCAATTAGGTGAACTTTCTACATTAAATCATCAATCTGAGGATCGTAAAATGATGAAGTGTAATGAAAAATATACGCAAGTATTAAATTTATCTACTTATGCACGAGAATAATGCATAGAGTATTTGTTGATAATGCATAAATGGATTAATAATGACACAAGGATAATTTTAAACACTTAGGATCATCAATATACTGGATTGTTAATGATAGTTTTTCAATCATATAAGTTGATGAGAGTTCATGCAACTGAGATAACAATCAATTATTGAATTAAAGTCTAATGTGCTAGTTTCCTTATGTAAATGAAAATGAATTAATTTGCATAAAGGAAATGACCAGAAATGTAAATTACACAATTGAATAAACAAACAATACCAATAGTAAAGTAATTGAGTAGTGCACTCCTTCTCAGGGAGCCATCCTGGCTCGGAGAATGCTACTTAGAAAAGATTGTATAAGAAAAAACTTATAAACTCAAGATATACAACTCATGTATTTGCAAAGTAACCAGATCTTGATATATTAATTTCAAACAACAATACAATATTACAATAGTACGATAACAAAATATGTGCATCCTTTTGAAGTTCCGATAACCCATATTTATACATTACAATCAAGATCATATAGATCCAAGTTTCATGGATCCTCAAATTGTTTGCAACAACATTTTCTGAGAAAATTTGTTTTAGAGAATCATTCATATCACCTAGATCCTTCATGTTTTGAGGAAATCGCTCATGATTCAACTAATTGGCCTTGTTTTTCACAAAATCCATGTCTCAGATTTCCAATATTAACCTTCATATGCTCGAAAATTGCACCACAAAATCACTTCCTGAAAACTAACATGAGTTGACGGGAATCTTTAACCAAGAGCTGGAGTTTTGTGTTGTTGAACTGGGCATGATCTAATGAACACATAACCATATCAAACCTTCTATCTGCAAATTCCATGTGGATGATTCTTATTTGGACAAGTGGAAGTATGAAAATCGATGATGATGGTAACATAAAGTAAATTTTGGTAGCATGAACTGAATTGTGGATACATATTTCATCAACCATCATTAGTAAACCAACCATAATCCTAATTTATTCATCAAAAGTTAAGAAAATATATGACAATTAACCACTTAATGCTTATAAATTTTTCAAAACTCATTTACGAATAATTATGAAGGTAAATGGTGATGAAAGCTGAGAGGATGAAGCAAAGTGATAAAAAATGATGAGTTCAAATGGTGAAAAAGATGACAAGATGGAAACTCAACACAACCCATTCCATATCATTGCAATTCCTTCAAGTTATCTCCCACCGATTGCAATAAGTCTATATTTTATTTATAATTCATTTATCTCATTGAATTTATGTTATGTATGTATATTTTATTTATAATTCATTTATCTCATTGAATTTATGTTATGTATGCATGTGCAGTTGAATAATTGTTCATTGAATTGTGAAGGATCAAGATTCAGGATTGAGTTCAGATACGCAAGATATTCTAGTAGTCCGAAAATTTTGCAAGCTCTTATTAGGAGAAAGATATTGCAAGCAGATGTTTGATGAAAATGGATAGATACTTTACCCTACCAATCGTAACATGCCATATTCTAGAAACCATCTTGGGTCAATGGTATTACATCATGAATTGGATCTCTTTTATGTAGAGACTCCTTGGGGAATAAGAAAAATATGATTGACTAATTGGATTTTTTTAATTTTCAATGGAACTAATGTAAATGTATTGTTTAATTCGACATTTGTTTTATAAATTAGTTGGTTGCATGTTTAATACTGGGAAAAAATTTCCATGCTTCTCATATATGTTTGATATAATGTTTGGACATATTAAATGCATTGTGTTACTAATATTATCAATGTAATGTTCAATATTTTTACAATTGGGATTCTGACGATGAATGACCTATCTACCATCTACAGTTGCACTCCACTACAATGTCAAGTCACAAGCTTGATATTAAACAAGAACAACTCATAAAGGAATCATATCGAGAATGATTGAATCAACCACCTATTCAACTCCCACTACGTCATGAGTCACCAATTCAAAACCTGTACAGTAGCAATAGTTCTTCACATGTTGGGGATGAAGGCAATGATATATAAATTGGTATGGATGATTTCTTATGAGATACCCAAGCCATCGAGGGAATGTTGTTACATTCATTCTATAAAAATGAACTAGGGTATGATACTAATGTCGTAGATACCTTCTTCAAAAGCTCGAAATCTGCTTCTACCACCCCTCTCTTTGGTCGAAGGGGGGTCAAGTTCTACCCATATAGGGAAAACAATGTTATTGTACAACTTAAAAGCAATTTATGGTATGTCAGACGCGTGTTTCTCAACACATTTGAGGTAACTAACCATTAAATCCCCTAGTTTCTTAAAGAATCTTGTCACACAATGAAGGAATAAAATGGTTGATTTTATTAATGCTTAATGACAGTGTACATTTCTATTTCCCATTAATTTCAGGGTACTCAAAGATAAGGTAATTCTAAGTGATAATTTCTTTCTCAATAGTTGTGCAGAGGACAATAAAATGTTGAAAATGTTGAATGTTGATTACATATCATACCACTCATGTACAAATGATTGTATTTTATATAGAAAAATATATCCAGACAAAGAGATATGTCCAAAATGTGGGCATGACAAATACCATAAATAAAAAAACAAGAGTAAGGAAAATGGCCCTCCTCATAATATATTGAGGTGCATGCCTATAATTCCAAGGATTCAAAGGCGCTTTCATTTCAAACAATTAGCCACATTGCAGGGGTGGCATGCCTCACATAGAAGTGAGTGAGGAGTTATACAAATCCCATTAGATTCAATAACCATGAAGCATGTAGAAGATACATGGCTCAATAAATTCAAGGATGAAGTAAAGAGACTACGATTGAGCATGGCCATGGATGGAGTTAATCTGTATTCCCTTCAAAACATCAACTATTTTGTTTGACCAGTGGTAGTGATCAATAGTAATATCCCCCCATGGTTTTCCATGAAGAATTAACATCTTATGCTAGCTCTTATAGTCCCAAGTATAATACAAGTGAAGATAATGAATGTCTACCTCCAATGACTAATCGATGAATTTAATCAATTGTGGGAATGGGTGCATGCATATGATGTATCAAGACCCATTCCAATGGAGAAGTTGTTTATGTTGTATGGCATATGTGCATACACCACACACGATTATCCAATACAAGGAGTTTTCTCTAGTAAGCATGTTGATTGATTTGTTTATATTTGTAATGTTATTTGGCATACTTAATTTGGTACAACTATATTTTTCACACTAACGTGCTATGTATACAATAACATCACAGGTCTTGTAGAAAAAGGGTATAATGGATGTAAATGTTTTGTATCTGCTATAAAGGCTAGGTGGTCCAACCACCTACGAAATTCGGTGTATGACTACTCGAGGGTATTCCTCCTAGAAGACCACCCTTATAGAAGAGTTGAATATGATTTCAATGGTAAACCAAAGAGAACCCAAAGACCTGAAATAATGACACTAACAGATTGGATTAGGGAATATGACATTGAAAAGGAGAAGGAAATTTCAGACTTGTTTGATCCAAATGGGGAACCTATGTTCGATGATCCTAAATTTTTTGAAAACTATGTTGAGAAAATGTCCAATGGGATGAAAATGAAATCTGCATTTTATGATCTTCCATATTGGGAGCATCTTAAGATTATCCACTTACTAGATCCCATGCATATATTCAAAAATATTTCATCTACTTTATAGAGGCACATATCATCGAATAAAATTGACACATTAGATGTTAGGAGAGATCTTATTGCTTTTGTTGGAACATGTTTAATTTTGAGATTTTGAGCTTTAGACTTTGCCTCTTAGAAATGAAATTTTCACCCAAAAGGAAAAAGAAACTTAGATATTCTCCTTTTAAATTTAAAGATAAATCCATCTAAGTCTCTGAAGTACAGGATCTCCTGTCGCATGTCCTTTTGATTTCAACGGTGAGGATTTACTTCAGAACTCTAGGCTTCGGGTGTTCCAAGGTGAAAATATATGAAATGATAAATCCCTGAAGTGGAGGATCTCTTTCCGCATGTCCTCTTGATTTCAACGACGGATATTTACTTTGGAACTCTCGGCTTTGGGAGTTCTCGCTTCACACATCCAACTTTCTTTCAAAATGATAAATCCCTGAAGTGGAGGATCTCCTACCGCGTGTCCTTTGATTTGGACGACTGAGATTTACTTCGAGACTTCCGAAATGCATAACACCAAAAACCTTCCGGAGTGTTAGATATGTTGACATGTGTCCACTTCGATCAATGGTCTAGATGAATTCCGAGCTTCGGGACTTCAGGGCTTCCCCTTTCATTTTCCTCTAGAGTACTTTCTCTCAGAGTTGCAGATCAAGCGCCATGCATCCTTCTCCATCAAACGGTCATAATTTACGTCGAGACTTTGGGCTTCGGGAGTTTTAGCTTCTCCCCTCTCGCTTTCATCCATAGTGTTTTCTCCCAAAGTCCACTAATTGTTGTCGCGTGTCCTCCTCAGATAGACAATTGTCGTTCACTTCAGAGCTCCAGCTCTACATGCATACCTCCCCTGAGCTCTAAAGCACCAAAGTACATGGTAGTCATGAGTTCAGACATGTGGTGCTCTCATCAGTCATGACACCTGACATCCAGCTAGCATCGACACATGTCACTTCTCTTTCCGTGGCATGTCAGCATAGTGATGTCATACCACTACGTCAGATCATCCTCTGGGAAATGTTCTTGTTTAGTGCCAAAGTAGTGTCATCTCCAAGTGCGGTTAGAATGATCATAAAGTTGGCAGGCGGATAAACCTTAGAGGTGGTGCTAAAATTAGTAGGTATGCCCAGATTGCAAATCGCGACCAAATTGATGACCACGTTTCATTGCGGGAATGCAACATGCTCGAACGATAAATTCTTGAGCGGTCCTGCAATTGAAACCATGGTATAGTAAAAGAGCTACGTGGAATCACCAGGTGCATTGAGGGACGAAAAGTGGGTTACTTCAAACCACCCCCTCGTGCCCCCGAAAAATAGAGAAACATAAAGGGACGATGGAGCAACACCTGTCATCCATGTCATGTATCATGGTCACCCTCCATCCTGTCACACCTTCCACATCGGTTACCCCGTTCACCTCCCCACCTACATGTGTCCCCATGTCATCCTATTCATGAGAAGTTACTCTTTCTCGTAACTGTTAGCCATCCCATAACGAGCCAACGCTGAGCTACCTGTCACATTATAACTCCCTCCATATTTTCAACTGATATTCTTTTTCCTATGAACGCATCTGAAGAAAAAATAGCAGTGGAATCATATGACGAGGACAGTAAAAAAATGATTATGGTGGCCTCAATGGATGTGTGTCTAATTCAAAGAAAAAAGGAAAATGAGTGCGTCTGCGAGCAGATGAAGAGATAGATGAAAGCGTCAGCTCAAACAATATCAACGTGCTATCGTTTTATTCAAATTACATTATGTTTTTAGGAGATATTGTAAGAAGTCCAACCGTTTTGAGTTGCAACAGATTTTGTATAAGTAGATAGATTTCAGATCTATTCAAGGTTGCTTCTTTCCATATGTAATAGAGAAAACTCTCCTTTTTGAGTATTAATACAAGTGCAGACAAAGATTCTAATTTTCGCTCAGTTTGAGTTGTGCATTTCTCCTGTATTTCCATATCTCTAAACTTCCTCATGCAATTCCCTGATAAGTGATTAACTGCAATTTAGTATCACAACTACTGTAATCACATTACATCAACAATTCATCATGTAAGCAATTTTTCCTTTGTATTTACTATAAGTAAAGCACGACCTGCAAGCTATTTGAATTACTTTATTTCATATCTTGTTCAAGGGTGCACTCTCTACTTTTCTTCCACTGCAAACAAGGTGTGATTCATCTGCAATTGATGCCTCACTTTGTTTAACAGTTCTGTTAGTTTCATTCACTCCATTTGATATTAAAATTGTGACTCAGACAATGAAATACGGCCTCTGTACTGTCTTATTATTAATTTCATTTAAGGACCATTTCCTATATAACTAAAGGTAGAAAAAACACTCTTTAAAACATTATTTTCAAACTTTCTTGTTGCTTGACATTACTCTTTGAGCCTTAAGTTTAATCTCAGGAACAACAACTTCAAATACTAAAAATAAACATTGGCCAAGAAAATAAACAAGAGGAGAGGTTGGTCCCTCTTAGTCTTTTAAAGAAGGTGATGTCCCATGGATTTTGAAGAAATATGATCTTTCTATGGCGAAGGATGTTATATTGGGTTTTGAGGAACCTTCTTTAAATGGGTCGAATCTATCACAATGATTCACTATAGAAGGGAATTCAACGAGGTTGAAATCACATGAGGGTAAAATCATGAAGGTAGGTAACACTTTTTTGAGAATCGGGTCTCCAAAATTTTGGGAGACCTTTTTTCAGCCGAACTAATACTTCTTTCAGCCGAAAGTCCTATTTTTTCGACCAAACCTTTAAATGTCAAATAAAATGGTACCGTGACAATGTCCTTGATTTTCGTGTACAATTTTAGCCGGATGGGATTTTTTCGTCCGGTAACTTATTTTCGGTCGAAAGAACCTTTTGGCTGAAAGAAACTTTTGTCCAAAAAATTGTTTATATATTACCTGCACATCATGCTTGTAATAGTTTACATGAATTATTGGTTAGGTGATAGTGTTAGGTGTTGGTGCACGTCTTAGTGATAGTGATTCATGACAGGTGTTGGTGCATGTCTCGTTGGTTAGGTGATAGAGCTAGGTGCACGTCTTGGTGCTAGTGGACGTCATTATTGCGGGCAGATGTTGGTGTTGTGGGAGAGAAGATGTTGTTATTGCAGGTGGGCGGACATTGTTGTTGCGGGCGTTCGGTCCAGGTAATTCTATAGTTAATTTAAAATTTTAGATTTTAGATTTTGAATTTTATAGTGTTAGATTGTTGACAAGGTCGAATTCAGGCATGTCCATGTACATGGACATGGCCATATTCGGGCCGACGCTAGTGCTGAGGACAGGTAGACGTTGGTACTAAGGGCAGGCGGATGTTGGTGTTGCGGGTGTTTAGTTTAGAATAATTTTAAATTTTATGATCTAAATAGTTAGTGTTAGTATTAAATTGTTAGTGTTAGTCATGCAAATGAAAAAAAAAATACAAACAAGTAGCCAACCAACCAACCAATGGCAGCAACAACACCTAGACCATATCAGATATAGACACGTAGAGGTATCATCTGCTTATTGGATGGGATGACAGGGTTGAATATGGCTCTGTCCATGTACAAGGACAAGCCTGAATTTGGGCATGTGCCTGCACATGGACATGGTCATATTTGGCCCTGTCCATGTACAGGGACATGCCCAAATTCAGGCCTGTCCCTGTACATGGACATGGTCATATTCATCCCTGTCCATGTATGGTGACAGGACCAAATTCAAGCATGTCCTTGTACATGGACATGGTCGTGTTCGTCCCTGCAGGCGGGTAGTCCAGGTAATTTATAGTTTAAAATTGTTTTAAATTTTTTGTTTAAATTGTTATATTGTTAGTTTTACTAGTTTAGAAGGTTGACGGGGTTGTATTCGACCCTGTCCATGTATAGGGACAGGCCTGTATATCTCTGAGATGCATGATATTCACATGATTAAAATTGAGAATAACTCGCAAGGGCCCTAATGAAATTCAAAAAAAGATTTAGAGGATGCAGTTCCCAACAATTGCTCAAAAGATACATAATAGTTATAGCTTAGTATGTGTTTAGGCAGTTTCTCTTTGTCCCCTGTAACACCATTTTATGGATCCTTCATATAAACATAGTTGCATGAAATTAATGCCTACTAAGTCAACTTAGAGATTATGGTTTACCAAATTGTATTTTTTTCTATGAAATGAATAGTTGTCATAGCACCACATAACAATGAGTACAAAAACATAGAGAATTTAAAACAATAAGGACAACAGTATTGCTAATTAAATGGCATCTATATTACTCATTAAATGACAGGCATAACCATACTAAACATTTAGATTAAAGAACAACATATTTATAAACTAAATAACATCCATACTATGATTTAATAGCAGTTGTATATCACATTAATAACAACTATAGTATACATTGATAGCATATGTACTTTGCCTATATAGCAAGTTGTAATATTCACAGAAAATGACAGTTCAATTATTGTAGAAAACCAATCTTCATCAATGTTAGCATCTGCCCTGCATTTTTTTCTGGCTAAACCTTGAAAACTAGGCATATAGACTAGTCTAAAATTTAAATAGAGCTTATGGGTGCCATTATTCCCATCATATTCAC
>CBVK0100445152.1:0-14818 GCA_900067695.1 Picea abies | reverse complement strand
AACCAACATCCACCAAACATTCTGATGGGTACTGGTCTTATCCTCTTGCAGTCAGAGGATGACTCTCAGTGCTAACAACTTATAATTTTGAAAAATGTGCAGGCAACAAGATTTGTTATGTGAATTCATGAGACCACTTCATGAAAACTCTGCACCATTTTATTAGAATCCTTTCTTTAGAAGCCCATGCACGCACTAGCATTCAACACACACTAATGTGTGATGTCAATAATTGACATATACACCCCGTATCAGTATTTTTCATGCACCAAAAATTTGTTCCACGCAACCCCAAACTTTTAGTGCGCACACTCGTGCACCATTGTTTACTGCGCAGTTCTAGTGCCACACTGCGCAGTTCTAGTGCCACACCCCACAATATCCAAAATTTAGCATGCACATATGCACATTCTTATTTTATGTGCACCATGGCCATGCTATAATTCCAAATCTGACTACTTACCATTCTAATTTTTTCCTTAAGTAGAACTTGACCCATGCAGGCTCAATGTTGAAATTGGACCTCTGATACCAATCTGTAACATCCCCAACCACCCAGGTTGGGCGACACCACACAATATCAATTTATGTCGCTCTGAAACCCAACATATTATAACATCTTGGTTACCAAACTTCTTTTGATACCAATCTGTAACATCATCCAACTTACTACTGAACAATGTTATTTCAAAAATACATTGCACAAATTCTACTCTAAACACCAATCTGTGCAATATCTCTTGAAGTAAGGTGCTCATCCTCAAGTTGAGTCATGCAACACAACTTATAACAATGGAAGTGACACAAAACAACAATGCACAAGCATACTGAACTCACAACACTACTGTGTGCGAAGCCCTTATCGCGTCATACGCCAATTCTGATTTTCTTTGTGCACAGGGTCTATTTCCATGTATATGCAAACAAATTCCAACCTCTTGTGCACACATGCTACTTTCCTGCTCGCACGACCATTGAAACCTTGCCCCAAAGACTCGTGACCAATATCACAAGGTTAATTTAACAAGAAAGACTATCAACAACTATCCTACTCATGCATGATTATAAATACCGACTATTCGTACCACACTTACATGTGCAAACAACATTAAACAGAATATCAACAATTACTTATATGCAATGACATACAATATTTAAACCATATCAAATATAGATAAACACACACACATAGTAAATGAGATAAGCACATAGAGAACACTTATATTTTATGAAATTCACCAAATATGCGCAAATCTCAGACGTTCCTCCGAGCCATAGACTCTATTTCTCATAATATTTCGACAACAGGTCACCCCCAAGTTGGGGCTTAACTTCACTAGGGAAAAATTGTTCCTATTAATAGGTTAAGGTCTAATACTCAACAAAATTTCTCAGTCTAAGGTGTCACTGCTGCAACTATTCTATAGTCTCTCATTCCCCATGCACCTATTATACCCAAGGAAGTGTGCCTCTTCTCCGCTCAACAGTCCCTCAACTACCCCACTTCCCTTCCAGGGTTCCAACAATAGGTCGGACAAGAAGTATCTGAGCCCTGCAACTAATTCCTAGCTCACTCAGGAACAATTCCCAAAAAACTCTCATCTGGAGAGAATGCTCATGGGCCTGACAACCCGCCTCTTCAACAACAAAACTCTGGTTACAATACATAAAACATTTACAAGCTCTTCTCTATAGATAAGGTAATAGTTGTCCTTCTCAGATGGACTGACCCCATTCTGCACATGACATAATGAAATTCCCACAAAATGAGTTATCTCCCCACAATACACCAAGGCCAACAATATATATTGCATGCCTTAGACTTGACACTTGTCACTTTCAAAATTATCTTTTGGTGACCCATTCCTTTTCCCTGGGAATTTAGGATAAAATAATTTATCCATAATTTAGACTTTTTCGAAAATATTAATAAAATATTCCTTGGGACTTAAGTCCCCTCCACTTTTTCCTTTTTTGGTGGATTCATCCCCCCGTCTCTTTTCATTTGATCTGTTTGTGGGCAACGATGTGATATTATTAATAAATTTGAGTATAATTACACTTACAAGGATAGGCACACTGGCCTATTTGCATCCCGACTCCCTAGCCTCACAATCACTCAGGCTCTCCAACCTAGGTAATTCCTGTGCACTTACTCAAGTGCACACAATATTGTGAAATGTGCACACCCTTCCTTTTATGCACAATCCTACGCACTTACTTAGGTATGTGCAACACTATTAAATTTGCACACACTTTCTTTGATAACAATTCTCAGCGCACTACTTTGGTGCATGCAGAACCAAAACTTGGTGCCAATGGATCACTAGCCTATGTGCTCATTTACATTTACAATTTGTACTGACGGCTTACCAACCTATATGTACAATTGCAAAAGGGTTCGGATTAGTGACATTACAAAGCAAGTGGGCAATTAAAGGAGAAATTTTGTTTCCTATCGAGTCATCACACACCTGATTCCCACTAAAGTTTGACAGAATCTTTGTAACCTGACACACAACCAAATTCCCATGGTTGTCCATATGTTGCTTTGTATAATTTTAGATAGTATGAATGTTTTATAAGAACCTCAACTTCCCCAGATCTGAGGGGGAGGAAAACATTCTAGCAATCACATTTCAGACTTCGGTAATAAAATCTTTGTCCATGATTTCATTTCAGTGTTGATGTATCGTTGATCATGTGATTATGATTTCATAGCTTAGTACCTCGCCTAAGGGGGTAGGCTCCTCTCCTTAGTCAGGTACTTCTTGTAAAAATAGGATTAGAAATTATCATTTTAATTATGTTCAATTTATGTTGTCAATTATTTTCTCTCAATTGATGTAACTCCAGATTCATAACTTTACTCACATACTGTAGACATTTTTCCGATTTGTTGTCATTCTAGAACTGTAGTATAGTCTATTTGATTTCAAATTCATTCTATCTTCCATTTTACTGCAATTCTAGATTCATAAAACAGATTTGCAACTCATGTGTGGTTTGTTTTTTCTAGTTTTAAATTGTAATACAGATTCTTGTGAAATTACAACCATTTTGTGATTTACATTGTTGCAACTTGTGTCTCTTCAACTTTGATTATAACCGAGTTTCGTTGCTGCAACTCAAGCTGTTGGATTTATTTTTGTGATTCAACTTCATTGATGCAACTCAAGTTGCTACAATTCATGTTGTTGCAACTCACGTTGTTGCAACTCCGCTTGTAGCTACACTTTGTTTTGCTTGCTTTCTGATTTTTGATAGTTGTAGTCTCTAATAGTTTGGAATTGATATTGAATGAACAACACTTCATTGTCGCAAAAAAACAAGATCTTCATCATGGTCAAGCAAGTCACCAATAGATCATAGCATAAGTTTCAATTTTCGCAAGTGTGATCTTAATTTCTGCAAGTGTGATTCAAATTTCACAAAGCACAATTTTAATTTCCGCAAGTGTGATTTCAATTTATGCAAAGTGTGATCTTAATTTCTGCAAGTGTGATTCAAATTTCACAAAGCACAATTTTAATTTCTGCAAGTGTGATTTCAATTTATGCAATGTTTGATTTCAATTTCCACAAGTGTGATTTCAATTATCGCAAGTGTGATTTTAATTTCCGCAAGTGTGATTTCAATTCTGGCAAGTGTGATTTCAAGTGATTTCAATTTCCTGCCCGTATGCTAATTTCTTTCTTGCAACTTAGGCCATAGCATAGTTTGATGACTTAGTTAAAGTATTTTGAAATTTTGAATTGTGACATTAAAGTGCTACAGCGTCGTAGTAAAAACAACACCCTTCTTGCATGAATTGTGCATGGCCATTCACAAGTTCCATACGAGCCCTAGATTGATAATTAAATGTAGAACTCTTCATTTGCTTGCTAAGTTAATTAGAAAGTAATTGAAATGTCTGTCACCATCTATGGCTTATTCTCTAACTCTTTAGTTGTCTTCTTAATATCAACAAAAGTAGTAGTGACTAACTCAAGTTCATCCTTTACTAGAGAAAAATAAGACTAGTTCTTGAATATGGTAGTAGCTATATTATCCTAAACAATAAGTTTTGCTCCTTTCATAGTTGATTTACGTGTCACCTTTGTCTTCATAAATCTAACTCCTTTTTTTCTTCCTCTTTTTCAAGATTGATTTGTGCCAAGAGTACTTCCTTTCTCTTCACATGTTCTCCCAGCTCTGTTATCTCAGTATCCTTGTGTCTGAGCTTATTGGTCAATGTATCTAGTTCAATCCCTTTCACACTCAAATCTACCATGACTTTAGACAGACCTTCATTTAGATCTAATAAATCATCCTAACTTGTACTTGACTAAGATGCCTGCAATAGTTGAGTCTCTTGATCTTTTAAAGCTTCATTCCCAACCTGTAGGTGTTCTATAGTCTTCTTACTCTCTACCAATTTATGATATAGCTACTGTTTTTCTTCAAATCTTGCTTGCACCTCGGGGGTCTGTACATGTTGTATATCTGGTACATTCAGTTTCTTCTCAAGTACCTTTATTTAATTGTCTTTTTGTTTGGTCAAATCCTCTACAACCACAAATTTTTTAGGATCTATACTCAAAGAAAAAATCTTCTTTTCCAATTCAATAACTTGAATTTGTTTGGATTTGGTTTCCAACTTCTCTTGCTTGAGTTGCTTATCAATTTTCACCACCATGTTTTCCATTTTCTGTACACTCGCAACAAATTGGAGGAATTATTTGTGGAGCATATCATTAGTTTTCTTGTGTAACTCAACCATGTACACTAGGTGGATATCACCAAGCTTCATCTTCATCTGTGTAGCTGTGTAGTCAACATGGGAATGAGCTATATGACCCTTTGTCTCATGTATGGCTAAGTTAAATGTCGCTTGTTGATAATCTACAATAAAAAGTACTTTGGTCTAAGCCATATTTTCTCCCCATGCTTGGGGGTATATTTCCTTCTTAATATCTTGATTTTTCCTTTTGATATCCATGTATTGAGAAAACAGGGAAGGTGACTTGTTAAGTGGCTCTATGATCATGGATGTTTGTGATGATTATGTTGATGTTAACAATGTAGAAGTGAGATATTATATTGTAATAATAGGCTCTCTTGATGTTGAACTAGCTTCCTTTATCTCTTGACCTTGTATAATCTGTCCTTCACTGGTAATTGTTACTACCAGCCCTTGTGCTTCCGATACATCACCAGTTCTAGCCTTCTCACTCAACTGTTCTCCCCATGGGTCATCCACCTCCATTTTAGATAACATCTCTTAAAAGGCTCTCTTTGATACTTGTGATTCCTGTCTCTAGGGGTTTAAGATTGAATTTTCTAAGTCCTCATGTGGTGTAAGTGTCAGATCTTGGACACATCTTTCCAGGATTTCCTTATTTTCCTCCCATGAATCTAGACTAGAAATCCTTCCCAACAATGGATTGGGTTGATGCTTGTAGTTGGGCCTCCTGGATAAGATCACATTAAATGGGTCATAAGCCCATTTTTCTCCTTTCACTAAGTGCAATTGTTGAGGCATCTCCTCTACAAATTTCAATGCAGTCTTGAATTTCACCAAGAAGGGGTCAACCTCCTGAGGTAACTTAAAAGTAATGGTTTATTTGTATTAAAAAAAGTGAAGTATATACCTTATATACTCTAATGAAAATATTATGTGAGTTAAGAGGGCTGGTATCTTATAGGGTTCCTCTTCACAACCATATATTCTTATGATTGTGCGGTCTTCAAACATAAACCAACTTCCCACTCTGGTATCTTTGCTCAACTATAGCATCTTCTGAATTTTGGGAACATTCTAGGAGGTGGATTACTATGCAATAATGAATAAAGTGAGCCCCTAAACTTATTCACAAAGTTGAGAAACCCATTGTTCTGATATTGCCTCCTAACTTCTACAATCTAGTCAATTACTGCTATATAATTGCCTGAATCACTCATTGGTTGGATTCCCAAATTCTCAAAATGTGACACATTATTGGATAATATTAGATATACCAAATAAAACTGATATTTGAATGTATTGAAACTATACAAATTAGACAATTGAAAATGCATAATTTTTTCCTAGAATTGGAAATAATCCAATTTGGCATACACTACAACATCTAGGGGACACAAGGCAGTCATCAAACCTAAGATAGTCCCGTCTACTATTTTGTCATGCTCATAACCCAAAATTTGGCATATCATTGTAATGGCATGTCTGGTTATCTTAGGAAAAATCTCTAACTTATAAGGCAATGATCCAACTACAAATGGAGCATTGTGAGATAAACGATTACTCAATAGGATTTCCTTACTAGGTTGCAATATTGCTTGATACTTTGGGGAAAAATCATCATCATATAAAACTTCTAAGGTTGAAGGGTCTAGAAATTGTAGCATCTGAGCAATGGATTCTCTGTTTATATGACAGATTACCCTAGAGTGGTTTGTGGAAATTATCAATCTCTTCTCAACCTGGTAATTTATGGTGCACAAGTTAACTAGTTCAGGGAAATGGTAGGTTTGGGGAAAAATTGCTCGGTCTGGGTTCGATTCCCACAAATGTAAATAGGTGTGACCGCTATTAGCATTGACTTGGGACCTTTGAATTAATTGGTAAAGGTGTGGGAATGACAGAGTTGGGTCACAAACGTCCCCTTCTCTGTCAACCAGGTGGTAATCAACTACATTGGGATTCTTGAGCACCTGATTTCAACTAGGGTTCAATGGTTTTGACATAATAATGGATTGCAAGAGAAAAAAATCCTTAAAATAGAAAAAGGAGGGTAGATATACACAAAAATATCTCTTTAATGTAGTATCGGGCACATGTACAACCATCCAAGTGGTATTCTTTGTCAGCAATTACTCTATCTAATAAAAAATGTTTTAACAATGACACATAAGTTGCCTCTTTTTATCCCATCAGACACTTTTATCCCCCTTTTTGCAATATTTAATGTGGGTGGTCTACTTGGCATCGATATCGAGCCACTTGTCCCAGTCTCTTCACAATTTCTTACGAGTGTTCTTTTGTAATGTGGGTCCCACTGCCAATTATCCTATTTTGATACATTTGTGTGGATGTACATCTGCCATACATGCACTAATAGGTCTCTAGAGAGATGTGAGACATATGCACCATGTATTAACATATATGCACCAAGCATAAATTTGGGCCACTTGTGTTGGGCGAGGAGATAGTTGTCCCCCATTCCTTGATGGAGGTATCACATTGGGGCTTGGGTGGCTTCCCAAACTTTTTTGAAGATGTGATCTCAATAAGAAAAATGCCACGCATCCATGATGGTTTACTGCTTTGCATCGTGAGAAGAATGATAACACACGTACTAGTTGACAATGTGAAGTGCATTCTCAAACATTGATCTAATCTTCGATTCATTGCATTCTAACTTGTGCCTCACACCCCTAGTTCCTAGCACTTAGTCACTTGATTAGATTTAGGTGCCTACTCCGCTCAACTATCCTTGAAGTATTAGCCCCTGTCTCTTGTGTTGAGCACTTGGTCGCCTTGGCTTCAAACTCTCGATTTTCCTTTAATCTCTCAGGGCTTGTCTTTCACACCATAACCTGTGGAGTTATCCCACACTTGTTAAAATTTAAGCGCTCAAGGGCTAATAACCATAAAATGTTGCTAGAAGTGTCCTTGAAGGAAGCATGCACAAGTTTTCTTTGCCATAGTTATTAGAAAATAATGGCAGTGTACTAACATTGGCTCTAACGAGGACAACTTATTAGTGCAATTAGTAGAAGAGAGGGAGAAAACCAAGCAGAATTTTGTTGTTCATTAGTAGATGGTTAAAATATGGTTTGATAAATAGTGAAAAACATGTAGAATATTTGTGGGAAACCTTGTTTTGAAGTGGGGTAAGCTGAAAGCACACAAAGTTGCAACACCTATTGCTTGGTCCATTTCAGGTGGCTGAAAAGCTTGGCCTTGACACTTACAAACTACTGAACATGGAGGGAGAGGTGGAACTTCTCCTTGTCAATGGACAAATTATGAAAACATACTTCTTTTAGTTGTCTTAGTGTGGTTGACATGTACATAATAATTTTCATTTCATTAGTCTTGTTTTTTGGTCCTTTATCGATTTGAGTTTTGAGCCCTTAGAATAAGTTTCATTATTTTTCTTTATTCTAAATTTTGTTTTAGTAAATTTACATCTTTCTTTGAAGTTTTGAATTTTCATTTCCTCCTTTTGGTCAATAATTTTCTCTGCATGGCTTGTACGCCTACAAACCAATTTGCAGTCTCCCTAAAGGGTTAAGTGCATGGTTTTGTGAAGAGTTGACACACTTTCTAATCCTTAAAATCTCCCATTTTAATTCTTAGTCATGAATTTAAAAAAACAAGTTGTGAATAAATGTCTCATGTTTCCTGAAGAAGTTAAAACATTGGTATAATTGGCGCTTCCCCAAATAACTAAGTCCTAGAAAATATTGAAAATTTAATTAAGTGGTGATTCATCCAACTTGAATATGTTATCCTTTCACATTAAATGAGCATCACATGTGAAATGTTTTGAATTATACTTCCAAGGTAAAAATAAAAAAAAACAAAAATTGGGGCATATCCTTATTATTCCAGAATGGCCAATCCCTTCCTAAAAACATGCACCATCCCCACTTGTTTGTAAATACCTACTGTTTACCATCATCCATCATTGCTACAACACATATATTAATCATGTAAAGGATTAGGAAAGGGAATTAAATCATTTGTGGGGGAATGCAATTATCTTCATCGAGGCTACATATGCTCATTGGGGGCAAGGAAAGGTCCGTGATGTTAGGTGACTGCACAAGAGATATGGATGCTTGTGAGTAGTGGAGAAACACTACAAGAAAGTGAAACAATCTATCTGCTTAAATCTTCAACCCCATTTAAAAAAAAATCGAGGTTATGAGTATTACTTGAAACATCAGGTGTAGCTTCATAGGAAATTAACTCCATATTTTCTATCTTCAGAAAAAGTTGCTAAATCGTTGAAGTTATATTATTAAGATAATTTGGGTTCATGTCACAAAGGAAGGACGTGAGGAATCCACTTGTTTGAATTCCAAAGTATGATTCTTTCTAAAATTTATGGCTCTTCATTAAAATATATTATTGAATAAGTAATGATTCAAAGATTCATGGCTTCACCCAATGTGTTGCCATTTTTTGAGCCCTCAACAAATCCTCGTAAATTTTGATAAAAACTTGGGGTCTGCTCATTATTTTTTCATATGGGTTTATATCGATCTCATTTCCTCATTTCCCTGCAAATTATTTTCTTTCTATTCTTTTGAAATGGATAAAGTCAGATTAGCTTACATGTTCCACCATCTTGATTATGACTTAGTTTCCTTTCTTTTTGACTTGATTTGATGTTCTTTTTAATGAATTTTCAATTTGTTTACTTTTCAAAATTTTGCTCCAATTTTCTAATTGGGCCACTTCTTTTCTGAGTCACTTGATTTACCTCCCAATTTTTAAAATGGGTCTGACTTCAAAATTAGGCCCTTTCCATTCTTTGATTTCTGATTTTCCTTCTTGATCTCAAGATTAGGCCCGATGTCTAGATCGGGGCCTCAATCATCAAAGTTTGAATGTGATTTTTCTTATATGTTCAATGAATGTTGTGAATGCTCGTTCCTTTACATTTTCACCTTCCTTCCAAACTTATCTCCTATTTTTAGTTTGAGCCAATTGTTAAATCAAACCTCTTTTGTTCCATCACTGGTTGAGCTCTTTCCTGATTTTCAAATTAACCCCAATGGTCAAATTGGACCCTCATATTATCCCCTCTATTTGAACTCTCTGAGATTTACCCTTTGTTCGAACATTTTTACTAGCTTTCGAACTTGGGGCTAAGTCTCTACGTAGCCCTTTTGGGCCCTTTTTCTTGTCCTTGTCTTGATTTGGTGTTTAGCTTCGATTGGAAAATAAGGCCCTTCTCCCTCAAAATTATGTGCAGGTGGATATCGATTTTTAGATTGGTCCCTAGTCCTTAAATAGAGCCCCTTGTCGCCAACACTTTGTTGGAACTTCTACCCTTTATTTGAAATTTGAACTCTTGATTTCAAATTTTGAACTATTTCTCCCAGACAATGGTGTCTTGTCTTTCAAAAATTCCTTCAAGTTTAATTTGCTGATTTGCCCAAAATTTCAAATTAGGGTCTCCTTTTACTAACCAAACTTTCAAATTGGGGCCTCCTTTCACTAAACAAAATTTCAAATTGGGGCTTCCTTTCACTAACCTCTCTATTCCCCATTGAGGTTTGGAGATTAGTCTCGATGTTCAAATTTGGTCTCTTCTTTGTAAGCCCATGTTCGATATATGAACCCTTGCCCTGATTTGTCAACAAGTGTTTATCCTCAAATCGGGGCCTCCCTCTTCAAATGTTAGTGAGAACATGTCTTGATTCCTCAATCGGTCCCAATTTCAAAATCAAGCCCCCACCCCCCTCTTTTGAAATGCATTTGCACATTTTAAATTTTAAAAGTTTGGATTGACTCTCATAAGGTGAGGTACCTTTTATATATCAATGTGCATTCAAACGCATGTCTTGTCTTTGTCTTGATTTGATTATTGAATCATAACTCGAAGGACCAACTTTTCGAAGTTAGAATTAAATGCAATTTCCCTTTTAGATTTTGGAAAATAAATATAAAGTTTGAATGTAAGACATGCATGGTTTGAATAGTGGACGTGTTGAAATGATGATTTGCTTCCCCTAGTAACTCTTGAAGCTCCAAAGGAATGTATGAACATTATTGTTCAAACATTGCAGTCTATCAACTGGATTAATTGATCAGGTACTAGAACTTGAAACACTCATGTTCCCTTAACATAATGTGTTATTTTAGATGAGCTTGCTAGATGTATTTTTCACTTTAGATTTTGGTATCATCCATACTAGATTCAATTTTTTTTCCAATTCGAATCTAAGTAGTGGTTGCATTATTCCTGAAAGATTTTATTCTTCTCCCCCCCACAAAACATTCATGTCTATGTGGGTGACATACTTGTAGCTCTCATTTCCTTTTACTTCCCCTATGAATTGATTTCGACACTATTTTCGATCCTGCATGGTTTTTCCTACTTCATAACAAATTTTAAGTCTTGTATCCTCTTAAAACACCCAGGTTTGAACTGTGAATATGCACTCAAAATTCGAACTATGCATCCATTATGACAACATGTGCCTTAAGTCGAGGTTGATATTTTCAATCCTTGAAAACTAGTTTTAATTCAAAATGCTAAGAAGAGTTTGTTCATTCAATTGTTTGGTTTTCAAGTTAAACTCCATGTGCCCTATTTTTGTTTCACTAACATGCAATATTTTTTACATGGCTAACAAGGGATACAAAATAAGGAAGAAAGGTACTCAAGATAAATCAGTAGCAGGCTAACCTAAATATCCAATTGAAATAACAAAAGACCCTGAAGAAATGGTACCAACAATCAAGTAGACGACCACAACAATAGAGTCACCAATGAAGAAGGACAAAAAACCTGCGAAGGGCAAGCAACATATCATGGAATATCCTAAAGAAATTAAGTTACCCATTTATGTAAACGCCTATCACACTACTAGAATTGATGTGTCCCACATCTATAATGACCTGTATCATTTGATTAAAAATGGAAAGGGTTCATGAGATGATGATGAATTAAATGAAAGGGAAGAAGAAGAGTTTGCAATAGCACAAATTTTAAAGAATTCTTTCATTCATAATGAAATATCCAGATCCCCAATGTTATCATGCATCAAAATAATCACATCTTTGATAAAAACACATAAAGGTTAGCACCATAAGAATCTTGAATAACAGGGAAAGTGTGTTGGATTATTTTCATCTAGGGATTTCAAAGCTTACTACAAAATGTCAAAGGTTGAAATATACTTAACCAACAAGTGGTTGAGAGTTCTCCCTCATGATCATAATCGTTATGAAATTCTCACTAAATGGTATGAGGAAGGGAGAAATTTCAAATCCCTATGTAATAAGCCTTTCCCCACCATACGCCTCAAGTCATGATACCTATGGGTAGCCTAGCTAGTAAGTAGGTTATATGAAGAGAAAGATTCAACTCATGTGAAAATAACCTCGATGTAAATGATGCATGGGATAACTAAAAAGAGTAAAATTTTCAACTGGGCAGCCATCTTATCCAACTCACTAGAAAAATATATAGGAAAGGTTCAAATAGATGCGCTCATAGGATCCCCATAATTCTATATGTCTTCTTATATGTTAGATGTGGTTTGTGTGTCCAACACATTTGAAATATCAGGTTGGTCTTACTCTCCAAAACAACCGCTTGTTCATGTATGTTTCAAGGATTTGTGTAAGAACATGTACAAATATTGGTTTTCCCTCATTTATGATGGAGTCTTGGCACCATTGTATGAGCTTATCTTTTGTAAACCCTACCCAAGGATACCCCCAGAGACCATAGAAGTATTAGATATTGGTATCCTTTGTACATAGTTATGTATGGAAGAATGGATTCTACTTCGTTGAGGATGAAAGGAGAAAAGATAGAGAGATATCACTTTAAGTTGGAAAGAACTCAAATGCATGATCCCCCGAGTATTGTTGAAAATCAAAGAGTTGAGATAAATTTATCCTTACCTTACAAGCATGAAGAAAATGAAGTCAAAAAACAACATAGAAGAGAATTAACTTATGAAGAAGTCTCAAATAATTTTCAATTTCTTGTTGAAGAAAAATAAACAAAAAATAAAGAGGAAGTCAAAAGGCATGTTGTTGAAAGACAAACTCTTCAGAAAAAAGAGAAAAGAGTAGGAAAAGACAAGACTGGAAGCAGTAGAAAAAGGATAGAGTAAAGGATAAGGCCAAAAGAAAAGAAGAGGCTTAAATAAAGGTAGACAAGAAAGAAGATTTAGCAAAGAAGGAAGAGGTTGATGCTAGAGCCAAGGTAGAAGTGTTCAAAAAGAAGAAGAAGATGAAAAGAAAGCCAAGGCTGATGTACAAGGTGAGAATAAAATCAAGGAAGATGTTGAGACCAAGAAGAAACAAGAAGCATAGAAGAAATCCAAGGAAAATGTTGACGACAAGAGAAAGAGATGAAGCTAAAGCGGAACAAGCCAGAAAAAGAGAAGAAGAATTGAAAGCTAAAGTTGAAGTAGAGAAAATAAAGCAACAAGGACTAGCTAAGAGAGAAATTGAAAACAAAGTTGAAGAGTGGAAGAGAATGGAAGAAGAACTAATGAAGAACAATCACTATGATATCCAAACTCAAGAGACAAGACATGAAGGACAAGAATTGACACAACAAACCAATGTCAATATGGAGCAACAAGATTATTCGCCAATGGAAGAAGTCTTCACTATTCAAACATTCACCAGTACATTTGGTTCAAGCATGGTTGCAAGGGGTGATGGTCCTATTCCAACATCGGTTGATGAAGTTGCAAATTTGTGATTGTTTACATTTCATAAGCAAAGGAAGCAAGTAATAAGGAAAAAATACAAATGAACGAGAATTAGCTTGGATTCTAAAATAGTGCTTACTACTGAGATTGTGGTGATGGACCATGAAAAAATAAGCTTGTCTTCCTCTGCTTCTTTTGTTTTAACCATTGCATAGGCTATTGTTCATAAGGTTGTGGATGTTGAGAAAAAAATAAAAGAATATGAGAATAAAACCACCTTGTTGGAAAACCAAGTCAACTATTATAAGTCCAACACATATCAAACTTAAGATTTCATTGATTATACGTTCATGGTACTAAATGAATTGAATATTGTGCAAAAGGAATTATATGATAGAGCACAATGGATGCATTTCTAGGGCCTAATATATAGTTGATGTCATGACCCATATCCAAGTATGGAACTCACCTATCAACAATCTCAATTACAGTTTAATAAAGTGAAAGATTAATAGTTCTCCCTAGAAGAAATCCCTCATGAAGTCCTTATTTTCACTTAGAAGCCTTAGAATAAATGTATTTTGGTTTGAGATATTAGAAGCAAGCAACTCATGATGCCATTAAGGGGATTACTTATGAAGTAACAAACTCTACTATAATGTGGTAGTTCATAGAGAATATAGTAAACAATTTCCATTTACCTTCTTTTGAACCCAAAGGTAATTTATTCCCACAAGCACAAGTGCCTAACTATTTGGAGAGCTATATTAGCACCAATAGGAAAGACATTAGATCTCTCCTTGAAGTTAATGAAGTAAACATATGGAAGTTTATTAAAGCTCCTTCAAAGCACATAACACTAATAAATACTTTATTACCTAAGATGGAGAAATTTGAGAAAAGAACAAGGCAAAGCATTGCATCATATAAAGTTCCCTTTAAACAACAAGTTTTCCTCATGAGAATAAACTCGATGGGGCATGGAATTTTTTTTTAATAGAAAATGGAAGAACTTCCTCGATCCAAGTAGAGCACTTCCCTAGAGGAGAGGATTCAAATGGACAAAGAGGGGATTCAAACAACCAAGTAAGTAGTTAGAGTAGACAAGAGGAATTGAATCCTCATACATGGGAATATAACAGTGCAATAGGGGAACCAAATAGGTGAGAGTGCAATAAGGGAAACAAATAGGTGAGAAGGGGAAATGATTAACCAACAAGATGTATCACATTGATGGGTTTTTTCCCCTTCTTCTTTTTGTATAAGTAAGAGTAATTTAATTGATAACATGCTTTTGGCTTCTTCAATTTAATAAAATCTCTTAGAAAATTATTGAATGAAAAGCCACTTTTGCAACACACCCACAATGGGGCATAAATAATTTTTTTCTTTTTCCTCAATTAGTCAAATCCTC
>CBVK0100445110.1:0-12082 GCA_900067695.1 Picea abies | reverse complement strand
AAAGGGGAAATGCATATTTCAAATTTTGTTCATTAATAGAGTTTGGGAGTGTTTGTTGAGATTTGGGGGTTGCACCAAATTTCATTTCAACTATGGGTTTCATATTCTTGGCATGCCATTAAATTTTCTGATCTTGACTTTTGGAACCAAAGGATGTGTGACCCATAAGACACATCTGATAAATCTTTTATCTGTTAATAATTTCATTTGATGTCATTCCTTCATAATGGATCTAACTAACCATGATTCAATAATAAATAATTAGGGTTTAACTCACTCAAAGAATTTCATATATGAAGCTTGTTGTGTTCCTCTCTTTCAAGTGCATGTCTAGGTTGTTGAGCTTCTTTTCTTCATTGAGTGTACATATAATTCATAAGATTTGTCAAACATTATCTCCAGGAAGAGGACTTTTTCCTAGTATAGTCCTTTGTCTAGAATGTAGGGTATTCAAGGATTTTTCTATATACCTCTTATTTTGGGACATGAGGTTGACAAGTCTGTTTATGTCATATAGCTAAAACAAAACATAGTTGGGTATGTAAATATTGGCAGAAATTTAAGTGAGATGAGATGAACAAGGGTAACATAGCTTTGCCAAGAAAATGTTGATGGTTAGAGACTCTAAAAAAATCATGGTTAGATGGTCAACATCACACACTTCTGTGCTTGAATGAAACAATAGGCTACATAGAAATGAATTTGGAATTTTGATATACATTTGTTACAAACATGTGATAGCATGTTATGGTTGTAACATATTTTTTCAACTTGATGTTATAAGTACTTCTAGATTTGCATATATACTACCTAAAATTCTCCAATCCCCAAGGTTCAATGAAATCTCCTTGGTTGTGCCGATGAATTTCTCCACACCCAAATTGACAAATTTAAAGGTGGTGTTTTCCCACTCAAGTTGTAACCCAAGGTCCTACACCACATCCTCCTTTATGAAGTTTTGAATCAGCCCATTTTCCATCATCGTAATTACTGCCTTACCATGAAGTTCAACCAAAACATAGCGAATATGCATCACACCTTGCTCCTATTTTTCCCTGGATTCTTCCTGCAAAATGATGCCCAAGAGTTTCAAAAATGCTACATATGGCTTGTCCTCTTTCTCTATAATGACCAACTTCTATGTCAATGGACAATTCTTCACATAATGTTCCTTGGCACAAATCCAATATGAGATAGGGTTGTTGTTCCTCTTTGGTGCATCTATTTTCTTGTCTTTGTCTTCACTTCTTATCACCTTGGGTGTCCTCACTATTCATTGGATCATTCTTAGATTCACCATTGAAGTCCAACACTTTTTCCACTATGGTGATGGTTGTTGCAAGAGTCTGCATGTTTTAGAAGTGCAAGTCATTTTTCACCCATGGCTGCAACCCGTTGATGAAGTGGAAAAGAATATATTCCTCCAACATGTCTTTGATATCCAACATAAGGCCTAAAAAACTCCTTGATATGGGCTTGTATATGCCCTATGTTCCTATGAATTATTAATTGATTTCGTGAGATCCATTCTTGGTTTACCAAACCAAATTGTGCCTTCAAGGCATATTTCATCTCTACCAAATTTTTGATCCTATACATAGTGCGCCTAGCTACTAAGACTTTTGCACAATTCCTCCACCAAAGCTTCTCATTCCCTGTTAAGAACATTGTAGTAGTATTCACCTTGGATTCGTCTAAACTCCCACTCATATGATCCAAGTACTTCTCAATGTCCCAACAAAAAATGCCAAGCAACTTAGCGTTGCAGTTGCCATCATACAATTCTAGTTCCTCTATCTTGATTCAGATTAGCATGATGGAAACAATTTTCCCATTAGAAATAACTCGTTCAACACTACTATAGTGTCTTATTAGTCTTTCAACTATTATGTGATAGAGTTTAGTGTATCCTTTTCTACCTTCAATTTATCTACAATGTCATTGTTCAAGGAACCTATCATTGCGTCCATGGTCTGCTGGCATTCCCTCAATGTGACATTAAATCTATGTAGCAATTGACTCATCTCTGCCTCCATTGTTTTAACCTTCTCACCATGTTAACATAATGAAGCCATAATCCACTCAATAATTTTCTCTAAGTTACTTAGTCGATCCTTCATTCTAAGTGTTTTGGGGTCTTTCTCTCCATCACTTCCTTCGACATGTGATCCTACCATGGTTGTCCACCCAAGTTCCTAATGACTTCATGAATGTGTGACCCAAGTATCTGTTTGTCCTAAAAAACATCCAATTCTTTCAATAGTTCAAAACACTTCACCCAAAATTCGCAACCAACTTTAACCAACTCTGTCTTCAAGCAACTCTAATACCAACTTTCATGACTCCTCAGTATGCCTATAATTTTTTTTATTTACTTGGACTGACCAATTCATTTGACTCCTATGGTCATGTAGCACCAAAAATTTTTAAACTTGGTGCCAAGGCCAACTCAAGATTACTTCACCCAGACTATGCCTTTTCACTCAAGGAACACCCTTAACCATCCTTGAGATACAATGAGTCAAGTCAGAGAATTAAACTCTATACATTACATAATCAAGGTGAACGCCTTATCTAAAAATCCTTAGATGTCAATTTAACTCATAAACACACATTAACATCCAACCTGATTGGGGAATTATGATCGTTATTGACATTTGCATCTATTATGTGAATCCACTTATTTAACCAAAATTCATTAATTTTCACAACTAAGTTATGGAATTACAATGCTAAAATGAAGTGAAGTAATAATAAAAACAAGTCAAATGCCACATTACACAAGTCGTTAACAGAGTTCACCAAATATTTTGGCTATGTTTCTAGGCTCGCTTAATCCACACACTACTTCATTAATTCTTCTTTCCAAAGAATTGTTTCTCTCATCCTGGAACTGATCTACAAAGGCATAAGGATATCACATAAAGTGACTATCCTCCTTCTCAAATAGGTCTCACAACATGTGTCTCATTATCCCATCAATGGAATTACAAGGTTCTTTCAATAAGGACCTCCTAATCTACTACATAGAACTCAGGTGTGGATGTCACTATCAACTTCACCTCAGAAAATTGAAACTTTTGACCATAAACACTCTATAGTTCCATAGATGCTCAATGACACTACATTACATATTGACCCATCCTAGGATTGATTTTCTGTTCTACTACACAAACTCATGTGTAATTGTCACCATCTTCTTCGTTTCATAAAACTGAGACTATTGACTATAAACATCCTATGACTCCCATAGATTCCTAATGGAAGTGAATTACATCATACAAAAATACCACATTCATAAGAAAATTCCTTTCTTACTCTCTCCCAACGAGATTACAAAGAATCTCTACAAAATTTTCTCAAGTCTCTCCAAGAAATCCTCTAAAAAATATCCTCAACAAGCTTCATAAAAAGTCTTTGCAAGTTACATACTCCTAATAAGGATTGAAAACGCAACATAAAATAACTCAACTCAGAGTTATGGCTAGAAGAATCCCTTATACAATAGAACTCAACTCATAGTTTTTTCATGAAATATTTCCATAACAAAACCAATATGGAAGAGTTCCTAGGAACATATCACTTTGTAGTGCAATGGAAAAGTCACCAAATTTATATAGTTGAGTTCAACGGTTCAAATCCCACACCTATAAGAATTTTGAACCATCTGATCATTACAAATTTAAATAAAAAATTATTCGTTTTCCATAACAAGGTCGACCGATGGGATATTGGTTAAGCCATTTATCATTTTAAGGTGGAGGTCATGGGATTAATCCCACTGACCTCCCCCCTTTGGGTTATAGTTATAGCCATAGTATTTGTGTGTGTATATATATATATATATATATATATATATATATATATATTCATTGTAATCCATAACAAGTTTCATCAATGGCCTAGTGGTTAGACCGTTGGTTTTTTTAAGTTTGAGGCTACAAGTTCGATTCTCATGCTCAACATATTCAGAGTTGATAAGGCCCTTTTGGAATGATTAGGGGTGCCATGTGACACACTCTAATTGGGAAATGTTTCACCTTATAATTTGACCACTTGTATGCATAGTCAACATACAATCAACAAACAGTCACCTGCCACATAGTTTCATGATCACCTGCCACATCAACACACTATCAATGCCATGTCATTCTATTGTACTTTCACATGTCCTACCATGCTAGCCTACCATAATTCCATGTCATTTTCTGTATGTTCCAATCAACACTACCACATCAACATTCATATTTCCATGTTATCATCCATATAGTGCCATGTCATCATTTGTATAGTGTCATGTCAACATCCATACAATCCACATCAACATCTATATAGTCCATGTGTTTTTCCATACTATTCAACATGTCATCCTTCCAATGATGCCACGTGGTATCCTCTAGTGGTGCCATGTGTCTACCATGTTCATGACTTTACATGTTTTTACAAAACTTCAGAAGACCATATCTTTCTCATACAACATCCATTTGATTCTGTTCAAGTTGCGTTGGACAGGTATCATCGATTTATAAATAGTGGATTCATTTTCATAAGAATTTGAGTCTTTCAATTTTCAAGCATTCTAAGATCCACCTCGATCACACCTCCCCACTGGAAGAACTTTTGACATCCAAAATTATGAATTACTCAAAAACTAAGTAAGTATCAACATATTCAATTTTCTGGACTCTATCCACTTTGCTGATATGCACTTCAAACTAATATCCATATTGGAGCTGACCATTATGGTGCTTGACATGATTTTCCCATCTTGTCTTGGCCCTCCTTTAATTTTACTTGTACTTCCTAATGTATCTATTGGAGTCTTTGAATGAACCTCTTGTTCATCTCCTTTACTTGCTTCCCTGAGAGTAAAATCCAAACATGTTTCCAAAAGAAACTATGTTGTTTGAATTTCTTCTCACAAGGCATTAATATATACATATTACATGGAGATGGCATTAAATAACAACCATTCCTACTTATTTCACTCTTTTAATAAGTACTCTACCTCCATACTTCATACAGATAATACTATTTCTTTTCTACTTTACAACAATGGAGAAATTCTTTGTAGGTGCTACATATTCATGATAAACTTGGTTGTTCAAAAATGATAACCATGGATGTTCCACTTTAGGCTAGTTCCCCTTATTGGAATATTCCCTGGATAGGTGGGATTCTTCACATGTTTCCTCTTTTGACAATACTGGGAGAAGCTGTCTCTGATACTGACACTGACTCTGAATCCAAGAACTAACTAGATCCAATCACAAGCTTTCCTATCAACCTATATAACCTCTCATATATGACACCTTTCACTACTATTGTGTCCGGTCTATCTCTCTCTGGATATATGAGTGCCTATTCTATATGCTTCTTCTTTAATTACTCTGTTGAGAAGAACAATCTTTACATCCATCTGATGTAAAATCCAACCCATGGATACTGCAAGATATATAATGGCTCAGGTAGAGTTATATTTGGTTACTAGAAAAAACTGTTATCATAGTGCTCTCTCTCCTTCTGGGAGAACCCTCTAGCCCCAAATATTCACCTTGTATCTATCAATGCTTCCATTTATAAGTATTTTTCACAATTTCATACATACATAGGTATTCATCACAACTTCCTTCTTCACCATTGGAGTCCATGGAATATTTTATATATTTCATGCCCTTCCTTCTTGAAGGTTACGAGTTATTCCTTTCTCCATAGGAACATAAATGTAGATGGACAACCCGGGATATTCAAGGCTTCTTTTCGAAGAATAATTATTCTAAAGTCAAGTTGAACACATGTTTATTATCATGGTTGCTACTTCCAATGAAGAACATGGACATATACTTCATAGTATTAACAAATTCTTCAATGGATCATATTATTGGGGATTAGCTCCCTCCTAATGCCGAATGAGGAATATGCATGCTCTTCTTTTGGAATTTTGTAATCATCTCCCTCCATCTAAGATATTCCATGCTTCCATATGCATCCTTCTTTCTTTCTGCAAAGTGTCACAAGTTTATTCTAGTTTCCTATTGATTACTAACTTCTTTTTGATTCTGACTCCCTCTGAGTCTCTTAAAGTTTTTTTCTATTTGTTCTAATTGCTTCCCATCTAGTAGTTGTCGCAAGTATTGTTTCATCCTTATAAACTTCTTCTATGAAAAATTCTACAAAGATTGTTCATCAAACATATTTCACAAGGGTACCTACCCGAAACAAGAGAAAACAAGAAATGTCTCTCTAGAGAAAATGTTAGTTCATCTCGTAAACAGGTACAATAGGAATATATTTCAATGGTATTCATATGTAGTCAAGTATTCATTTCACCTAGCAATAATAGAACCTTTCAAAGACCATTTTTGTAATGTAGCAACTATCACCCTTGATATATACAAATTCAAAGATTAACAATTTAATCAAACCCGGAACCTAAAGCCTCACTTTCTATGGAGGTTGCACTTATTCTTCTGAATTCACTTTTAAGTCTTGTAGCATTGTCCAACTTGTCTTCCAATATGAAACTAGATACCATATTGACAAGAAGAGATTAGAAACTGAATCAAAAGATTCATTGATTAGAGAAAGATAGAAACTCTAGAATTTCAACTTTGACCACAAAATCAATTTCACCAGAAGTCAACCTTTGAATTTGACTTTGACTAGTCAAAATTTGACTTTGACTTTGACAAAAAATTCAAACCTAACATTTTTGATAGATGAGGGTACCAAGAGGTGCACTAGGCTAGGGCGCACTAGGATGTCAATGAATTAGGTCAAATGCTTCACCAAAAGTGACCAAACACAAGTGTTATGGTTTGTTGCAGCTCCATAATTAGAAAATCTAGCTACAGCTATAACTGGTGCCTTAATGAGCTTAACAAATAATTTACCAATATATATTTCAGTGGTTAGACTGTCTGAAGATAGTGTCGGCCCATAACCTATTAGAATAAAAGATATGTGCTCATTTTTCCATAAACAATATCTCAATATTTTCACCCAACCATTGCAACACAACCACCCCTGAGAACCATAACCTTGACAGATGGGATAGTTACAGAAGAAACACTAGACCAAAAATATAACCAAGAGATAGCATATCTCTCTTTCTCCAAGAATAACACACCAAGCATAAAGTCCATAAACCAGAAACCAAGACCAAAATCCCAGTTGCAGTAACTGCAACTGCACTCCTTCTCCAAACTTGTGCACCACCTTCCTTGCGTGAGCTGTGAGATTGTGAATGACCAAATGAGCTCAATAACCCTCTATTTGTAGTGCTCTTTGTCTCATGTCCAGGATGACTTCATCTTTTAGAGGCCAATACTTAAATATTAATTCTTTTAATGAGTTGACATGTCTTCTAGGGTTTATATACATCTATTTAGGGTTTCGCTAGCTTTCAGAACATTCTAATCTGGTCAGAGGTTATACATGGAGGTTAATACCTCCCGCAGCTACCATAATATCAACAAAAGTTTCCAACACTTCTCCATTTCATGTCTGCTCACATTGCAATGAGTGAAATAATTCTTTCCCATTCTCTTGGAAAACGATCAAAGATCATTTTAAGGATGGAAATTTATATTAAAATGTAGAAACGTGGACTAATCTTACTAGTCCTTAATATGCAAAATGTAAAATGATTGGTGATAGTTTTGTAAAAATATTCAAAATTATAAGGATCTTATATAGTTTCTATTAACATTTGACGGTTTTTAACGTAAACAATTTTATTCTATGGAATTTGGGCGAATAATTTTTAGTAAAAATGGAAATTTGTGAATCTTTTCTTGGGAAAAACCATGGAAAATTATCCCATTGGTGAAATTTAGCCCCTAAAATCATCGATGACAATGATCCCTTCTTTCCATGTGAACTTGCAAGCTATTCTTCATGTATTGCCTCCTTTTTGGTGGACATGATCAACTTCTTGTTCAAAGATTTCCTCTTTTGACACTTGGACACACAATGGTTAGGTGATCGAGAAAATGTACAAGGGTACACATTCCATAAGGTTAGAATTACATGAACACATTCCATAAGGTTTGAATTGCATTATTATTCTTCTTATAATCAAAGAAAAATTTTAAGTCGTCATGACCTTTATACCTTTCATGGATGGCTTTAATGAAAACTTGATGAGGAGAACTTGACTTAGCTTGTCCTTCGAAATACTCACTTATTTTTGGAGATGAATTGCAATCACTATCACCATCATGGTGTGATGTGCCATTAACTTGTGAGCATTCTTTCTGCATTGACTTAGACTCGTCACTTGAATAATTTCTTTCCTTCATTTTTTTGGAGCATTCTCCATCTTCTTCTTTACCATAACCCAATCCTGCATAACAAGGTCATTCTACCACTTCTATGGGATTAATTATACCTTGGCCATTAACTCCAATTCATTTTCCTTCATATCCCGATTCCTATTTTCTTTAGCAGTTTCAACCCAACACCTCTAGTGTGCCTTTCAAATTCACCAAAAGAATAATATTGATGGGAAGAATGTGGAATCGAAGAATTACTTCTATTGTATACTTCAGAAATAGTTTCTGAATATGCTGTGAAGGATGGTTTCTTTAATCCTTCTTCACTCTGAAAGTTCACCAAAGCCTCTTCCATGGCTTGTATATGTATTTTCAACTTTCACTTCTCATCTTTTGATATATGCAACAACCTTCTCAAATCAAAAATATCTTCCTAAATACTCTGGTTTATCTCTTCAATCTCTTGAATTCATTCTCACTTTGATTCTATTCCCATGGTTGTCCTTTTACAACCAAGATATGCACTTTCAAAATGGAATTCTTCAAGTATACCTTCACCTTGCTTGGATTCACTCGCAAATACGTGTCAAACCTGGATCCAATACCATTTGATCCAAAAATCCTTATATGTCAATTTAATTCATAAAAATACATTAACATCCAACCTGCATCTAGAATTATGACCGTTACTGACTATTTGCATCTATCATGTGAATCCACTTGTTTAACCAAACTTCATTAATTTTCACAATTAACTTGCGGAATTACAACGTTGAAATGAAGTGAAATAAGAACAACAACAAGTCAAATTGAACATTACACAAGTTTTTAACAGAGTTCACCAAAAAATTTGGCTATGTCTTTGGGCTCGATTAATCCATGGACCACTTCATTAATTCTTCTTTGCAAAGAATTCATTCTCCCAACCTGGGACTGGTCTACAAAGTGATAAGGATCTCACATAAAGTGTCTATCTTCCTTCTCAAAGAGTTCTCACAACATGTGGCTCATTGTTCCATCCTTAGACTTACAAGGTTGTCTGAATAAGGACTTCTTGATCTACTATAGAGAACTCAAGTGTGGATGTCACTATCATCTTTGCGTTTGAAAACTGAAAATTTTTACTATAAACACTTTATAGTTCCATAGATGCTCAATGAAACTACATTACGGATTGACCCATCTTGGAACTGACTTTCTGTTCTACTGCACAATCTCAAGTTTAACTGTTAGCATCATCTCCATCTCAAAAAACATAGAATTTTGACTATAAACACCCTATGACTCCCATAGATGCCCAATGACACTATATTATAACATACAAAAAGACCACATTCATAAGAAAAAATATTTTCTTAATCTCTCTCAATGATATTACAAATAATCTCTAGAAAATTCTCTCAAGGGTCTCCAACAACTCCTCTAAAAAAATATCTTGAACAAGCTTCATAAAAAATCTTTACAAGTTACATATGCCCAATAAGGATTAGAAAACATAGCATAAAATAAATCGACTTAGATTTATGGCCACAAGACTCCCTTGTACAATATAATTCGACTTAGAGTTTTGGCATGAAACAATTCCATAAAAAAACCAATATGGTAGAGTTCCTAGGCACATAAGACTCTACAATGCAATGACAAGGCATTGAGTTTAAAATCCTACGTCTATATGGATTTTAAACCATTCGATCATTAAAAATTTAAATAAAAAATTATTCATTTTCCATAACAAGGTCGACCTGTGGGATACTAGTTAATTCATTGATTATTTTAAGTAAGAGGTCGTGGGGGCAAGCCTATAGACCTCCCCCCTTTGGGTTATAGTTACAACCATAGGATTTAAATATATATTCTTTGTAATCTATAACAAGTTTCATTAATGGCCTAGTGGTTAGACCGTTGGTTTATTAAGATGGAGGTTATGGGTTTGATTCCCATGTCCAACATATTCAAAGTTGATAATGCCCTTTTTCCCTGATTGGAGATACCACATGGCATTCTTTGATTGGGCCACATGTCACCTTGTAATTTGGCCACCTGGATGCATAATAAGTGTATAGTCAACACATAGTCACTTGCCACATATATGCACATTCACTTTCCATTTAAACACACAGTCAACACCACGTTAGTCTGTTACACTCCCACCTATCCTTCCATGCCATCCTTCTGTACCACCACTTCATCATCCATATAGTCTAGTCAACCCTACCACATCAACATCCATACTTCCACATCATCATCCGCATAGTGCCACACCACCAAATATACAATCCACATCAATATCAGTATAGTCCACGTGTCTATTTGTATAGTCCCACATGTCATCCTTCTAGTGGTGCCTCCGCATAGTGCCACACCACCAAATATACAATCCACATCAATATCAGTATAGTCCACGTGTCTATTTGTATAGTCCCACATGTCATCCTTCTAGTGGTGCCTCGTGGAAGCCTCTGGTATGCCACGTGTCCATGTCTTTTCTTTTTTTTCAAAACTTCAGAAGACCATATCTTTCTTGTATGATGTTAGTTTGACTCTGTTCAAGTTGCATTGAAATCTCTCACCGGGCTCTATGCAATGGAGTCATTTTCATCAACATTTGAGACTATCAATTTTTTATCATTCTCATATCCACCTGGATACACCCATCCATGGACAACATCCACACTTAAAAAATTAAATGAAAATTAATAATTAGCAAAAGTATACAATTATGTAAGAGAACATCCAATGTGAGACAATGACATAGATGTATGTTTGGGTGGCACCAAGATGTGCCTAACACACATATAATAACAATGATACAATATCTTACAATGTTACTTTACAAGTACAAGAGGGGAGACATAGCTCATTACAATGTTACAAATAAACCTGGAAAAATAAACTTCTTGACTCGCCTTCATTCTCTACAAAATCAACCCCCTATTGCAAACAAAAGTCTTTACCTAGTCACCTCGTCCACTCTATCGAATTCTTCTTCCTTTCTCTTATGTTTCATGTTCTCTCTTGATCTCTTGTTGTTCTTGATGAGTGATCTCTTTGTCGATGTTGTAACTTGTCTACCCCTTCCAAGTATATAGGTGCCTTCCCCTTCCTTTTGAAGAGTTGCATCCCTTGGAAATTGATCCGATATTTTCTGTGAGATATTTCTCTACAAAAATTCTATGATGAGGATATTTTACTTTTCTGTGAGATATTTCTCTACAAAAATTCTATGATGAGGATATTTTACTCATGATTAACTGCATGTGAACACAAGCAAATAATTTCTAAGGATTTCAGATGCACATGAACAAAATTTTCATAATTATGTGCATATGTATAATTAAATATCTACTTAGTCAAGCGAGAATGCAATCTAAACTCACACATGTATAATTTCACACCCATGTGATAACAGAGTTCACAAGACTCTTTTGGCTACATATTTGGATCTTCTTGGAATATAAATCACTTTATTATCCTTCCTTTAACAAGGGCTGAAACATTCTCACAAAATGTGGCACATGCTCCATACAAGGCTGAAAGCACAGAGCAACCTTATCTTATACAAATAGACCTTAAGGCTCTCACATAAGTGACATTTCTTCCAACACTAGAAGGACTACATTCCTCACCATGCGAATCTCTCTCTCCAAGGGGCCTCCCTATCACAATGCTTACATAAGGAATTTATATAGTTTCCCTCTCTCGATAATTCAAGGAGACATGATCCACAAATTTAGGATCTAAATAACAATTAAAGGCCAAAAATGAGAAAAATTCTCAACCAACCTATGAGACCCTTAACTTCCCCT
>CBVK0100445102.1:0-10374 GCA_900067695.1 Picea abies | reverse complement strand
AAGGGTATTGTCAATGGTAAAACGAACACACATCCTTCATATTCTAACAGAATTCGACCTAATTCCTCATTATCATTGATTGGTGAATTGAGAAACAGGTTCCAAAGGAGGAAGTCGACCTCAGCATATGTTTTGTGGATTCCTGGATGAAACCACCACCCCAGATCGGTTTCGGTGTTGGAAGACACACACTAGCCAATCGTAAGTACCATCCAGGTATTTCACTGTGCCAGATCAGTGTTCTACAGACCCAGTTCAGTCAGTGCGCATTTCAGCCAGTGAGGGTGCAATGGTTTGAGAGACAGTTTCCGGAGTAGATCTCGCCATATCCTTCCGACCCAATTGAGAGGGAGCTAGGGCGCTTCTTTTGAGCCATCAGTCAACAGATTCCGAAGGAGGAATCCACCAGTGCACATCATTCAACCAGGAAGTGCACAGCACTTGGGGAGATACATCGGGGGTTCCAGAGAGCTCATCGGATCAGATCCATGGAAACCCTTTCGACCCGTTACATAGGAGGCTAGGGCGCCCATTTTGAGACAGATATCATCTAATTCCGACGATGGAATCATCAGGGTGCATTGCTAGAGCTTAGGAGGTGCGTAAACCCCCAGGAGATCTCATCCGGGGTCCTTTCAGATCTTCAGAGAGTCGATCTTCAGTCTGTTAGATACCAGGAGGATCTTGGAGGCCAAGGCGCACAGTTTGGGACAGTTTTCAGGCCGATCGGACGAGTGTAGCCACCAGGGCGAATATCTCAATCATTTGCGGCAATAGCCATGAGCTTCCAGAGTTGCATGTAGCAGATCTATCCATGCATACTGCAGATCCATTCACACCTTTTGATCACAGATATTTCATGATTGTTTTGCATTATATTCCAATGATGATCCACAAGATCTAGTTGATGATTAATTTCTCTACTTCCGGCATGCCAGTTGTATTTTCTGCTATTTCACATATACATGTTATTGAGTTGTGTTGGTTCTTTATTACTCGCATGCATGATATAATTGTAAAACATTCATTCTATCTTAACACACACATGCAAAATCACCATGCATGTTAAGACAAAGATACTAAAATGCATCTAGAATCCCCCAGAGTATCAGATCTGAGAGCCTAAACACCAGTTTTAGTAGATCATATCCAGATCCACTGGATTAGGGATATTTCAAAGGGATCCCGACTCCCCGAGCAAAGTAAGGAAACGTCTAAGGCCAGAACCCACGGGATTGTGCTTGGAAATCCACAACAGCAAGAACCAAGGAAAGATCTGAACGAAGGAGGCCAAGCAAAATCAGAAATTAGCTAAGTATTAAGCGCCCAGAAGCTAACACCAAAGATCAGTGCTTGAAAAACCTTAGGCCAAGGAAGAGCTACAGTTCAAAGCACAGCTAAGATAGCCAAAGTGGATAAGTATTGGAACTTCCAAACAAAGAGAATTCCATCTATGCCTGGAAACTAGTGCACAAAAAAAGTAGCAGCCACATAGCCTTCAGAGAGAGTTTATGAGGGCCAAGCCACTCACACTTAACAGGGAAATGAAGATAAGGCAGGAAGTCAAAGCCTGGATGCTGGGAATGAAGATGCACTTCCAATTATGTGATTATTCGGGGAGTCAGAAGGAAAGATTGGCCATATACAATCTGACTGGTAACGCATCATTATGGTGGGAATACCATTGACAGGTGAAGAAGCTCAAAGGAAGGAAGGTTACATGGAAACAATTCAAGAGATATTGTGAGCAAAGTTATCTCTGCTCATTATTACAAGAAGAAGGTCAACAAATTCCATGACTTTAAACAAGAAGAAATCAATTTCAGTCAGTGAGTATGAAGGGAAGTTTATGGAGATTCTCATGTGTCCTATATAAGGACGAGCAGCTAAAAATGAATCACTTTCTAAGTGAATTACAAATTCATATCAAGAATGAAATCCAAGTCCCAAAGACAATGGAGAAAGCTGTGAGGAAAGGAAAGTATTGTGAAGATCAGTTGAAAGACAAACAAGATTTCCATCAAAGATAGATAGACAGGAGCAGAGAGAAGCTGGAAAAGATGCAAGAAGGTTATAAACCTTCATTTTTCAGTGATAACAAGAATCATGAATGTGCCCCAGTGTAAACAGTGGGCATAGAGCAAAACCAAGAATATGGGTACAACAGGAAGAAAATCAAGAACTGTGCAATGCTTTGTGTGCAGAGAAGGACCTTATGCCCGAGATTGTCCAAAGAGGCAAGGATGCACTAAGATGGTCAGCAATGTGCAGGAAGCTACTACCATGGAAATGATGGCTCGTGTGACCAGGATTTATGTAGCACTGGAAGATTGATAGGCCAGTAATCAATCCACCATGCTTGAGGTCAAGGTAAAATTAGCACCCAACCTATTCCCATTTTAATTGACCATGGGGCTAGACACAACTGTGTTGATGGCTCGTGTGACCAGGATTTATGTAGCACTGGAAGATTGATAGGCCAGTAATCAATCCACCATGCTTGAGGTCAAGGTAAAATTAGCACCCAACCTATTCCCATTTTAATTGACCATGGGGCTAGACACAACTGTGTTGCACCTAAACCGATTAAGATTTGTGGCCTAAGGTATGTTAAGCATAGTAAGTTGTGGATAGTACAGCTTGCCATCAGAACCAAGAGGCATGTAAGTCAATTGATAGAAAATTGTCCATTTGAGATGGATTGGCTTCCTCATCACATAGATTTCAATATATTACCCCTTGGATCATATGATGTGCTAGTAGGAATGAATAGGCTAGAGTCTTACCAAGTTAAGGTAGATTGTTATAATAAAATCCTAGATTGTATTTATGATGAAGAGAAGGCGAGCATAGTGCAAGGCATTCCGTGGACTATCTCTATAAGGCAGATTTCAGCAATGCAAGTGAAGAAATATTTCAAGAAAGGTTGTCGAATGTTTGCAGCGAATATGGTTAAGCCATCTGAGGGTGAGGGTTGCAGATTCCAGATTTTTCAGTATTGCAAGAATTTGGAGATGTTTTCCCAAAAAAGTTGCTTGGACTTCCTCCATGGAGGGAAGTAGATTTCTCCGTTGAGTTAATGCTTGGAACTAAGCCAACATCCAAAGCCCCATACCAGATGAGCACACCAGAGCTTTTAGCGTTGAAAATTAAGTTGTGGAAATTGCTTGAAAAGGGTTATATCAATCCAAGTTATCCCTGTGGGGAGAAGCAATCCTTTTCTTTAAAAAAAAAGGGGTGGAACCTTAAGGTTGTGTATAGATCACAAACAATTAAACAAGGGAACCATCAAGAACAAATACCCATTATCAAGAACGGATGACTTGTTATAGATCAAATGAGAGCAAAATTCCTCTCAAAGATTGAACTAAAATCTAGGTATTACCAAGTCAAATAAAGGATGAGGATATATTTAAGGCAACGTTTAGAATGTGATATCAATGCTTCACACAATTCTTTGGCCAATTTTCCCTGTAATATGAGGGATCAAATGGTCCTTCACAGAGCTCATAATGATTCTCTTCAACTTGGTAGTCTTCTTCTCATATTAAGCAAATTGTAGGGGATTGATGGGCATTTTAGCCTTCCCTTAAACAATACTCCAAAGATCAAACTCCCACAGCAACATCTCGAGTCTGCACTTACAAGGAGTGAAACAAAGTTCCTTCTAGTCGGTCGCACTCTTTGAGACCAAACATCCAAAAGTTCACCATTTCTGCAACTCCTTGAACACACCTCAAACAAACAAATCAACCAGCAAAACATATCAACAACTTGTCACAGGTGTGGATTGCATCTCACATGCATAAACCAACATTCCAATCACTTGAGTTTCTTGGGCATCTAGCCCATTAACCCCTCACAGGTCCTTGTGCCTATCTCAAGCACAGATCACTCCAATCTATGAAGATTTCTAGGCATCACACCCGCTGAAATCCTCCAATAGCAAATCCTATCACAGGGAGCAACCTTCTCCATATGATGGCTTGAAAACTTTAGTTGTGCAACTTTGATACCGTGTTAAATTTTTAACACATGGTAAGCATATATGCACTCACAAAACAAAACCCTAAAACTAGGAATCTGAAAACTGATTAAACTCATATGAAAACAATGGATAAAAGAGTGTTAGATCTACATACATGAAAAACTGAAAGTTAGAACAACAAGCTACAATTTGTAGTGATCAATCACATATCTCTCTATTAACTTACAAGAAGAAATTGCATCTGCAACTAGCTAACACAGTGGTAGAAAATCAAGCTATCTAACCATTACTATGAAGTGCCATCTATCCCTTTTATAGAACAAGCGACAAGAGGGTTACAATGAATCTAGACACACACAATGAGGCGCCCCACTTGACAAAGTCAAACCCTGATCCTAGTGCGCCTAGAATGAGGTGCCATCATGCATAAATGATCTCTTCTAGAATATATCTAGTCACTGCATGCAAGCATGTGCATCCCTGCATTGGGCGATGCAAATCCCTCATGCAATGCACCCTATCTATCTTGGACGATGCATCCTCTAAAGATAGCACATGCATGCAAGCATACATGTGCCATCCTCTAAAGATAGCACATGCATGCAAGCATACATGTGCCCCACCCTATTGGATGTCTACATAATTGCTGTGCCTTTCTTTGAAGCACCTCCCTCACCTACAACAAACGAATATGCCCTAGTACTCAAGGCTAGAATGGATCTACTGATCACGCTTCGCTGAAGGAGAACAACTACGGAGCAACAGGTAAAACTAACACCAACAACAAAATTTTGCAAGAAAATCAAAGATAAACTAGCACTAGGGGTGCAACCCTACAAAGAGAAAAAAATATGGTGCAATACGTTATGGAGCCCATAGACAAATTTACTTTTATAAAAAATGTGAGAATGATCACTTGATATGAATAATACAAAATAAGAGTTGGTGTATATATACACAACTCAAGGGATGGGGCACTTTCCCCAAGGATGAATCTATGTTGACTAGGTCGGCCTTAACCAAAACTAAATTTAATAATGATGTCGGGCTTACCCAAATGTGAAGCTTACACCATTTTCAACATCCCACCTTAAGCTAAACAACGGGCCATGGAGAAAAATGATGAATATGAATGGGAGTGGATTCATAAATAACCAACTAAATATAAGATTACAAATGGGAGTGAATTTATAAATACCCAACTCGATATAAGGTCGATCGAGGCCAAAATACAAATGAGAGTGGATGTATAAATACCAAACTCAATATAAGGTTGGTTGTGGTCGTAAATGATAGTGGGTGTATGAATACCCAACTCAGTATCGTCTATAGCCAAAATACAAGTGAGAGTGTGTTTATAAATGCCTAGCCAAAACACCAAGAATATTTATCAAATATTGGTTTATAACATTTATCGAACCATTAGATACAATGGATACGCCAGTATCCGCCCACTCATATGTAAACCATGTCAGAGCTCTTTGGATTTTTGCTCTTTCCATGTCTAGTTCTAGCTTTCTCATACCATAGGCCCTTGTATCCTTTGGGGACTTTGTTGATGGCTTAAACCATATCATGCCAATAGGGGGCACCAAGAACATTGAATGGTACACCACATGAATAGCGAAACCGCACCACTTTTGCATCCACCTCATCCCTACCACCAATAACAAGGATACCCGTTATTATTCTTTTAGATCCACCCCTTGCATGTCCTGAGGTTCCACTAGCTATAGCATGAGGGGATGCAGATGTGTTGCCACCAAATCTAGATGATGTGTCAGATTGAACCTTTTGTTTTTTACCATGCATTCTTTGTGCGGCTTCCTCTATCTTTATGTATTTTTGTCTATCTTTCTTTGACACCTTAGGGCAAATTGAGATCCCAATGGCCCCCTTATTATCATCACTCTCCAATACCCCACAAAGATGCCTCCTCACATAGGTATATGAACCGGCATAAGGTTTTCCTTGATGACAATCATGCTTACATAAATTTTTAGTGGTTCAACCCCCTTTCCCCCCTCAAGTTCTGTCACAAACTTCCAAAAGAGTGTAATGAAGTTTTTCTACCTTCATCCCCTTCCAAACCTTCCTCATCTTCATATAATGGGTCACTATGAGAATGACCATTGTCCTCTTCTTCCTTCTCATGCCTATTCCACACCAACAACATGACAATAAAAAATGAAAGCATAAACCACAAGAAGAACATTTTCCTCAAGTCTTAGATGAGAAACCTACAATAGAATGAGGGAGAAGAAGGAATGGGAACGAGTAGGAGACAAGGGAAAATGCAAAAACAAACAACACAAGGATATACAAAAAGCTACAAAGAATGGGCTTTAGGCTTACCTCTTTAGCTCTTCGACTATTTCCAACAGTAGATGGTGGCCTTCGTTCTCTCCTCCAAACTCTCACAAATTCACATTCCTCAAAAACTAGCAAGAAGACGAAGTTCTCCCCTCCAAGCTCAAGCACACAGAGATGAATTTAATGTGGAAAATAGTGAGGGAGAAGTGCTTTTGTTTCTCCCTTGAGTTTTCCCTAAACCCTAAACCTCCCCTAGCTCCCACCTTTAAGAGGACTTTTAAAAAAACTCATGTTTCCCTTCTTCGTAGGGGCATCTGGGCAAGTTTGAGAATGCGTGAGGAGTGTCTAGGGAGAGTGGTCAAAGTGCCTAGAGAGGGCGGTTCTGGTTTTGGGAGAGTTGTGCTCCTGACAATGGCATGGAGCACGCAAAAGGGCTCAGAGCATGCTCCTAATTTTTGGGAGTGTGGTTCTAGGGGCACTCCATAGATGCTCTCGCTCAAAGCACGATTCTGGGGTGGGAGTTGCACCTGGGAGGATACTCCTAGTAGCCCTAACCCCCATACACTAGGCAATCCAAGAGAAAAGATACCAAACATATGCCATCAAATTTCAGCCCTTAGAAAACACTTTCCAAGCCTAAAATCAGATCTGGAATAACTGTAACTAATGCAGATTTACAGCAGTAAATCTGCCCTATTATCTTCTATATTAAGGTTAAATCATTTAACAATATCAACCTTCACTTATGTCGAATCATCATGACAAAGTAGTGACGTGAATTATCAAACCAAGAAGATGATGGAACATTGAAAATCCAATCTACAATTGAGACAATTTTGGACCACTCAAAACTTCATATATATGTATAAAGATGAAGTACTTGTACAAACAATAGCCTTATTCCAAGGCTAGCACAATCATTTAGCTCTCCAAAACCCTAGCTAGGGAAAACCATGAAAACCATAGCCACCACCAAAGATCTCTAACAAGTAAGCATCAACACCAGCAAGTCCTCCTTGGCTTCAACGAGTTTGTATCACGCAAGCTCTCCGCACTAGCACGGTTGTCTTCCTTAGGGTTTGCAAACCCTATCCATGTTGCATCACACAAGTACATGGCAAGACAACTCCAGTGCTAGCCTCCAAATCTACATCTCCATCCTAGGGTTTGAATCCTCAAACCCTAGGTCTTCCACTCTTGCATCATCACAAACACCAAGACCTCCATGGATCATCAAGAATACAAAAAAATTGTTATCTTGCCCTAACCTTACATCCCAAATAAACAAGGATCCAAAATCATGCAAAGTGTTAGCTCCTCTCCAGGTTTTCTCCTAGGGTAGAAGCCTTAGTGCTACAACAAGAGCCATAAGAACCATCATCATCATCAACGTCATGTTCTTCTTTAGGGATTACATGTATAGCACAAGCCCTAGTCATCACAAGAGAAAGCCCAAGCATCACACAAGAGCAAACTCTCTAAGAACATCCAAGACATCTCTATCTCCCCCCTTATTTTCTCTTAGGGTTTCCTCATGAACCCTAACACTTCCAAGCCAAGTACAAGAAGAGTACAATGATACTAAATCAATACAAGAGCTCTCTCCTCCCTTATATATACAAGTAGAAGAGGGAGGCTAACACAAAATAAGGACATGTGTCCATACAAGTAACCAACAAGGCAACGCTAACACAAAATAAGGACATGTGTCCATACAAGTAACCAACAAGGCAACTCCACATGGAGCGCTCTAAAATACAAGGATGTACATGTGTTAAGTTAGGGTTTAAACATCCCCCAAAGTGAAATACTCTCCAAGTCATGATCTTGCGCTCAACACCCCACCTCCAAGATGGTGCGCTCTCCAACAAGATGTTAGTCCAATGCTCCCTCTTCCACGATGGTCCACTCTCCAAGTGTCTACAAGTAAGGCACTCCTCTCACTATGTGCCATATGCCCTCACATGTGCTCAATGCTACTCTCATGTGTACCAATATGGTCACAAAGCTCCAATGCTACTCCTCAACATATGTGTCCAAGTCCATCACCAACCTCCATGAAGTATGCTCCTCAACCCAAGCGTCCTCAAGTCAAGTGTCCAACCTCCAAGGTATATATCAAATGGCCCCACACTCCAAGGGCTAAGTGCCCTCCTCCAAGTGCCCAATGTTCATTCTCCTATTTAGGCACCTGCACTAATCAAGCAATCAACTCCCTCGTTGCGTGCACCCAATGGGATAGACAACTTTCTAATTAGGGTAACAACCTCCTAGATAAGAGTGCCATGCTAACACTCTAACCAAGGTCAAGCATCTACCCAAACTGAGCCATCTGTATGTCCATGAAGCATTGCCAAGGGGCTAGGAGACATAGAACTCTCCTAGCAAGCTCGAAAGACTTTTGGAATAAACCCAAAATCTAACACGCTCTTTACAAGAAAAGTGTTTTTTGTAACACCCATCAATTCCTTTTGAAACTACAACCTATAACTCCAATGCCACTCCACAAAGTTGAAAGAATCTCCTCCATCATGATAGAACATCATACCTACTTTGCAAGAGTCATACCCATAAGTATAGGTCCCCACACCTTGAAACCAAGCAATCACTGCTTACAAAGGTGTGTCTCTCTCTAAGTAATCAAACAAGCAATTTGCAACTTGGCCTCTAGATAGTGAACATCCAAGAAGAAAACAATAATCACTTATGAAATTGAAGGAACACAACCCCAGGTCATTACTACTTGTCCAACTCTAAAATCACTCCAAAACAAGGAAGACATCAACAGTGACCTGTCAAAACTCCAGACTCCAGCATCCCTAAAGTCATCATCACGGGCCAAAATCTCTTGGCACCACATCAAGAGCTAATCAAAACATCCTGCAAAGATAATCACATCTCCAACACAACCAAGACAAGTGGATCAAATCTATCAAAAGCACAAGATAAATCTATATACATTTCAACCCATCAATCCTAATATATCAAGCTCAAGGGAAGAAATGACAACAACCCATAAAGGGTAATCATCAAACTATGAGCATGAAAATCCCTCTCATGCACCTCAAAACCTCTGGCAAGTGAAGCAACAACCTCAACTAGGTCAACCTCCCTCTCTCTAAGAGAATCTTGAAGGAAGAGTAACATCACAATCAACTACCTCTTCCTAAGAGAATCCAACAACCCTGTGACTGGTACTCATCATTCCCATCAGTTGCAAGCCTAGAAGCAATCACTAATTCCACCACACCAACGTACAAATAAACAAGATCACCAATACCTTTGTATTACAATAACTAACACATCTATGATCAATCTCTCCACAAATGTACAAGATGTGCAATTAATACTATCCCCAAGGGATAACGACAGAAGCTCCCTCCATATATAACAATCAATGCAACTAAGCAAGGACGGTATTCCTATAAACCCTTGAGTCACAACTCGACCAAAACAAATCAGCAATAATCATCAATCTTCCACAAAGTGAATCAACCCACCCCACGGTCCAAAAATCAGCAAACAATCAAATGGCCAAGTATGGCTATCACAGACATCAATCCACTACATACACTGCATCCATTGGAACAAATCAGCGACCTATCACATGTCCTCTTGGGCATCACACTTCTAAAATATATCACATACCAGCCATCAACGAAGTAGATCCACCTCCCACATGTCAAAACACACTGGCATCTCTACTAGAAGAAATCAACGACCCATTACAAATCCTCCTAGGTATCTCACCTACTAAAAATAAATCCATACCAACTAACCATCAAGTAGATCCACCACCTCTCACAGGTAAAAACCCTGGATCAAATCAGCCACCTATCACAAGTCCTCCTAGGCATTACACCTATTGAAAATAATCCATAATAGTTATCCATGTAGTAGATCTACCACCTATCACAAGTGAAAGCATACTCTCGTAACAAGAGCAACTAAGGTTTCGACTCATCAAACCATTCATCAATGCAAGTGCTCATCTCAAGCACACTAGGGTTTCACTACCCAATTGACCTCAATAGGGTTAAATACCACTACCAAGTACAATGCAGCGAAAATAC
>CBVK0100445078.1:0-11990 GCA_900067695.1 Picea abies | reverse complement strand
CCCTTTGATGTGATTTATGATGGACATTGTCTTCTACCTCTGCTTGAGGTCTTGGATAACTGCACTTATCCTGTCTTCTTCCCTATCCCACTTTTGGACTTTATGATCCTCCTCTAACTTTGTCCAAAGTTGTGTTGCATTCTCGAACAAGTCATAACCTGTCTCTCTATCTCCTGTAGTTGTTCTACTGCTTCCTACTTCCTTTTCTCCTTTACTTCTGGTGGAGTATTGGGTGTGAGATTCTCATGGAGATTCCCGATCTCCTTCTGATATTGATCGATTTCCTGCACAATCTGATCAATATTTTCTACTATTGTCATATCATCTGTTTGCACGGTGTTTGGAATATTCTCGTATGTTCTTGTGACTTTTTGCTCCAATCCATTCTCATGCTCCCTTTCCTCTTGGGTCTCAAACTTAGCCTGCTCGCATAATATTTCCAGGGCATCCTGCTTCTCTATTTCCTGTTGCAATTTGGCTATGTCTGTGTGTGCACAAGACTGTAACTCATGGGTAATGCTCACCTGCAATTTGTGTAGAGCCTTGGATGGTATCTGTGGAAATACAAATTGGATTTGTCTTAAGCCCTTCAGGGGTGTCTGCCCCATGATCTGGGGCAGACACTAGGTGTGATGTGGAATGTTGCGCTCAGCTATGATATTGTATGAACTGTTTCGTGCTCGCCTTCTTCCAATATTTCCTCTTTCTACGGTGCTGATGGCCCTATTCCCATGTTGATTTCTATTGTGTGTGCTTCCCTGATTTGCTTGAGGAACTACCACATGTCTTCCAGATCCTCTGGAATCCTGTCCCTGTGCTGTGCGAAATTGTCAAAATCCTCGACTAGACAATCCTGGACCATTCGAGCTATCATTTCTCCATAATTATTTGTGATTGTATATTATGGAGGTGTTCTTTGTGCCTTGATATTCTTATGTGTGCATCCTGTCTGCAGGGATGGCCTCTTGTTCCCACATGGTCCTTGTGAGTTGGGACTTGGTGCGGTCCCCTGCGTTGCCTCAACCTGTTTCTATTGTTCTTTGGCTAGCTACGTATTATCCTTCTTCCCCTTCTGGGTCCCCGTCTTCATTGTGCCTTCATTTTTTTTCTTTTTCTTTGTCTGGCCCATCCTCCATTTCTTGGGAACTAGGACTTGTTTAGGTTGTGTTTCTCCCTGCCCTGCCTCTTCTTCCATTGTCCTTTCCAGCAAGTCTTGGGTGAGGACTGGAATCTTCCATTCATCTTCCTAGTCTTTGATCACCATGTCGATGTTGCCCTCTGTGATACAGTAGCACATTTGTATCGACTTCTTATCGGGCTCCTTCCGTGCCTGTATCCACATCACATGTCGTGTGGCCTTGAAGTTGGCGATGTACCAAAACTATGCGACAACCTCTCATGTTATTCTCCACATGTTGCTGATGGCTTCTTGTAGGTTGCGTAGGTATCCTTCAAATATGGACTCGTTCATCCTTTTGTGCCTAGCATCCGACATGGCTTTCAGCAATAAATATCTCTCTCCCTGATTAGGTTTGGGTCTGGTACTGAAAGTTACATATCTTGGTTCCCTCCATCCCATAAAGGCTATTAACATGATTAGCCATGAATAGTGAAATTATGTTCCTAGAACCTATGCATCCTTGCAGTCATCTAGGAATAAGTTCAAGAGATAGGGTGCCCATCTCACTATGGTGCCCTTGGCACATTAAGCTACAACTACGACAACCCTAGTTGGAACTTCCTCCCTGCAACATTTTCTCATCATCTTACAGGCTAAGATTTTTGCACCCATTTGTGTTGCGACATCATTGATCCTCTTGATGATGATGCCTCACGTCCCCCTATCAATACCATACTTCTTCTTCATCTCTTTTGCTAGTTCTTTCTCCTTGGCTTTGTCATCAATAAATTATGTAGGATCCATGCCCCGATATGGCAACCTTGTTATGTTCACAATAATCTCTACGTCTATCAAGACAAGATTGTCCAACCATATGTCCCCTCCATGTGTGACTGCTAACAACTGTTTGACGCACCTGCTTGCGTACTGAAATCTTCCAAAATGTGGTAGATCCAACAGACCTAAAATCCCTTTTTTCTCCAACCCTGTTTCCCATTGGAGTGGTTGATCAATCAGTTCCCCAACTAGATTTATGCCCACAGTCTCCAAGTATACTCTCTTTGCAAATTCCAGAAACTTGTTTGTATCTGCTACATCGTGGTCTGAGTATTTTATCTTTTCGTTCTTCCCTAGCGAGCCTGATTCCACTTGTACCCCATCTGGTATACATGGTATACTGAGGGTTACGATGGGTTGCTTGCGAGGTGACCTAGGTACCTGCTGCTTGTATTTCTTTGGTGGTGGTTGGCTCGAGGTGCCAGCGGCGACCGTTTGTGCTTTGGAATACCATTCTAGCTAACCTTCGACATCCTCTATTGTTCCTTCCAGTGGGTGGTCTGACACAGTGGTTTAAGACTCATCTGGATCGATTTCTGCTACCCGATTCATCATCATTCCATTAACTCTCGGAACAGCTTCGGTGTTCGTTGGTTTTTCCTCCTTCAGGGTTTCTGCATCCTAGTTCTACTGCTCCTGTGCCTCTATTGGTGTATCTACATTTGTGCCCTCCGGTGTTGTTTATTGGGTTTCTTCCACTACAGGTGTGGGGTTCACTAGTGTTGTGTCTAGGGATGGGATTTCATCAATATTGACGATCTCCGATGGTTGTTGTTCTGCTTCTTCAAATTCTACCTATGCCCTGGTTCTAACTCTGGGTTTTCTGGCACTCTAGCTTGCTTCTGCTTGCTTTGGTGGTTCCATGGTGGTGAATTTTTAATGTTTGTTGAGTTTGAATGGTCTCCAGGACCTCTGTGAACTTGACTCTCTGCTCCTTAGCCTCTATCGCTCTCTATATGTTTTCTTTTCGCAAATGGACTCTTTTCTCCCGCGTCCATGTGTTGTATGGGCATTACATGAATCTTGTTAGGGACGTTACCTTAATTATGGGTTCAATGCACCTCCGGTTCTTTTGTACTTTCCATTACTCTGCCTTTCCATCTCCAGTTGGTGCGATTAATGTGGCATCCTGTCGGTCCTTTCCGTCATTTAATTTTGCATAACTCCATCATATCGTACTGCTTTTGTCGTCCTTTTGTTTCCCACTTGTTTCCCTTTTTACCTGTTTGTTAGCTTTATCCTGGCCAAGTCTGTGTTCCTAAGTATGCGTTATCTTTCTTCTTTCAGCGCACCACACCTCTATTGGTATCATTTAATATTTTGTTTTTATTTTTATTTTATTTTTTATTTTTTTACTGCGCGGTGGTTGGTCGATTGTCCTTGTACAACTTCAGTCGGCTCCCATTGATCATCCCTCTGAGATCTATGCTTGATAAGTCTCTCAACTATAAAAATTCTCCATCTGTGATAGATTTTACTTCGTACGGTCCTAGCCAGTGCATTCTTAGCTTTCCTGGGTGTTGAAATAATTTTTTGTCGTACATCAGTACTAGATATCCCTCCTTGAAGGTTTTCTTCTTGATGTGTCTATCATGCCCAGATTTGTCCCTTTCTTTCTGAACTTGTTGGTGGAACCCTGCTAAGATCCGATCTTTCTCCATGGTCATTAAATGATTTAGTTTCTCCTATATTGTGCCTCATTCTGGCATATGTGTGATTGTTGCTACGCGTAAGCTTGGTACTAGAAATTCTAATCACAACACTGCTTCTTGGCCATAGACCAGTTTAAATGGCGTGTGCCTTGTCAAATTTTTGCACATAGTCCTATAGGCCCATAATATTGTTGGTACTTTGAGGTCCCATTCGTCCCTATTGACGTTATAGATCTTTGTCAATGCATTCTCTAGGATTTTGTTGAATTCTTCTGCTGTGCCATTTGCCTGTGGGTTATATGGTGTGCTCTTCTGATGATGGACTTCAAACTCTTCAGTCATAGCATTGATGGTGTTGTTTATGAAGTGCATGCCTTGGTCTCTCATCAAAAGTCTTGGGAATCCAAATCTAGTGATCACTTGTTCAAATAAAAAGTGTGATGTTGTTTCTGTGCTGCAATCCTTCACTGGTGTGGCTTCTGCCCATCTTGTTAGGTACTCTGTCGCAATGATAATGTACCTAGATCCTGTTATTTTTGCTGGTGGGTTGATTGGTCCCACAAAGTCTATTTCCCACTTATCGAATGCCTACAATTTTATTTGTGCTCGTAATGGAATCTCGTCCCTTCTATTGGGTTTACCTACCCTTTGACAGACATTGCATCTTTGATAGTACTCCTTCGAGTCTCGGTGAATGGTTGACCATCATAGTCCTACGTGCAATACCTTCTGCGTGGTAGCTTTTTCTACGTAATGTCCTCCTACTTTTCCCTCATGGGCTTTTGTTAAGAGTCTTGGTCTTTCATGCTCTAACACATACCTGCAAAAGATTCTATCTGTGCCCATATTGTATAAGTGTCCTGTGATCAGTTGATAGTTTGCAACATGAACTATCAGGATTTTCTTCTGTGCAGTGTTGTATTCCTGTGGCACAGCGTCTGTGCTCAAGTACTGAATAATATCTGCAAAGTATTCATTAGAAATCTGGACTGAGAATAAATGTGCATCTGGGAAGTTGTCTTCTAAATTTGTAGGTTCTTCTCCATTTGTGACTCTTGATAGGTGTCCAGGTTTTGCATTCAATTTTCATAGCTTGACTATTACTTCAAAGTCACATTCTTGAAATAACAGTAACCATCGACCGATTCCCCCCCCAAAACATTGGTTTGTTGACTAGGTATTTCAGGGCTGAGTGATCTGTGAACTCTTAAAGTGTTTTCCCAATAAGTAGTGTCTGAACTTCTTCAGTGCGTAGACCATATATAAGCCTTCTCTCTCCGTGGTGTTGTAGTTTTGTTCTGATTCTGATAGTTTTCTTATTGCAAAGGCTATGGGGTGATCCAAATCCCCCTCTCATGGCTGTGCTGAGATAGCTCCAAGTGCTATGGCTAATGCATCTACATGCACATGGAGTGTCTTCTCCCAGTCTAGAAATACTAATATTGACACGGTGACCATATTTTCCTTTAGGGTATCCAGATCGTGTTGACACTCGTCATTCCACTGAAACTTTGTATCATTTCTTAACAACTTTTCCATTGGTGCAGTAATCTACGCATACCCTTTGATAAATTTCCTATAGTATCCCGTGTGTCCCAACATCGCTCTTAGATGACAGACTGTTTTGGGTAGTGGAAAGTTAAAAATTACTGAAATCTTTGCAAGATCTACTAATAAACCTTTTTTGCATACTATATGGCCCAATAGTATCCCAAACGGTGTTCTGAATATGCATTTTTTTATGTTTAATGATATCTGGCACTGCCTGCATCTTTCTAGCATCAACCATAAGACTTCAACATGGTATTTCAACAAACTGTAGACTGTCCAATCATCCAAGTATACTTCGAGAAACTAGTGGATGAATTCCTTAAATGCGACGACGACTACTCTGGAAAATATTGTTGGTGTGTTCTTCAGTCCAAATGGCATGACTTTGTGCTGGTAGGATCCCTATTCTGTTGAAAACATGGTCTTGTATCTATCTTCCTGTGATATCTTGATCTGATGGTACCTTGGGAATCCATCATTGAATGAGTAAGCTTCATGTCCCCCTACGTTCTCTAACACTTCATTCGTGAAAGGTGTAGGGAATGGGTCATGTAGGCATGCATCGTTCAAATTCCTCAAGTCGATGCATATCTTTATCCCTCCTTGTTTTTTGTCCTGCACTACCATCAGGTTTATCCATTCTGATTCTTCGACCAATTCTATGATTTTGACTTCGAGCATCCTATCAATCTCATCTTTGAATTTCTGCTTATATACTGGGTTCAATCTGTATGGTCATTGTCTAATCAGTCTCCCTTAAGGTCTGAGTGGTATATTCATTTCACCTAGCTCTCCGTATATACCCTTCATCTCTGTGAATTTTTTATGGAACAGGTCATTGTACTCACGCAGTAACTCTATTATACTTTCCATTGTTTGCTCATCCCAGTAGTATCCAATGCTAGCCATTTTGGGATTCTCAGTTGTCCCAATGTTGACATTCTTTAACTAAATCGGTGTGGAAATAACTTCTGATTCTATAGGTGGTCCCTCCACTTCTCTTTCTCCTTCTTCTTCTTCAATCTAAATATCATGCAAATCGTCTTCATCCGGTGCTTCCTCTTGCACATGGTAACATGACAATAGTTCCTTAACTGTCTGTTTGTTCCGTTGTTTCTCTTATGTTATGAGCTTGACTTTCGATTCCTTGATGAATATCATGTCTCTTATATGTTTAAGAGCTGCATCTATGTTGGGGTTCTCATGCTTGAATGAGAAAGTGATTGTAAAATTCTGTTGCAATGTCATCTAGGTCACAGTTCCTTTGCACAATTCCTGGTCTGTATACCAGTTTGTTGGTATGCCCTCTAGGGTGTGTATAAGGCCATTCCTCTGGGGATGTCATTTTCCACAACATTCTTCACTCCTCCAAGTGTTTCGTTGGTGCCCCCTATCCATCATACCTCTGTTACTTATTGTTTTTCTATTATGCATCGAACCTGATGCGCAGTAACCACTTACATTAGTACTAATCTATGATTGTCTCTTTGTGTGCACCCCACCATATTGCAAGTGTGGCCTTGAGTGCTATATCAAGTGCTAACAGTCTCTGATTCTCTAAAAATTCATCTTCATACTAAGCCAAGAATGTTTCCAAATCATTTATTCCGTGGAAACTGGGTGGTTCCCTTATTTCTGTGCCTACCCATCATACTAGACGGTCTATTCTTGCACATCTTCTCATTGATACTTTGTGTAATCGTTGTTTCCAGTTCTCTAAACTAGTGTCTGAGTCTATCGCACATGAAGTAATGCTCTACCAACTGAGTATCCCATCTACAGTTGGGTTTACGTAATCCTCATCGCGCACAGTTGTTATGTACAACTGGTTGATTTCCTCTAAGTCTAAGCAAGTGGGTTCTACAAACCTCTCCCCTTTCGATGTATCTAATGGTGCGATGACCCTTTATTCTATTGAATCAAATGTCATTTTCCTGGTCTTCAATTTGATTATGGCCTGGTTGTCAAATGCCCAATCCAGACCAAGTAATGTTGGATATGGTGTTGTTTCATCCACTATTTCAATGACTTCAAAATCTTATTTAGTGCGCATTCCATCCAAGTCTACTAACACTCCTTTCAGTCTACCAATTGGTAGGACTCTATGTTGGTTTTCTAGTTTTAGTTGAACAGGTGAATATCCTAATGTGGGCTTTCACATGCATTTCCATGCATTTTTTGGTAATACATTAAATTCAGAACCTAGATCCGGTATGATATCTCCCATGTTGAAATCTTCGATATTGGTATTCAGTCTGAAATCCCTAGTGGTTCTTCTTCTTGTATGTAGGTGATTGATTGTTTTTGGTTCTAGTTTTCCTTTTGTCTCGATGCTACATTTTTCTAGTATGTTTTGCAATATTTTCACAGATGATGGATCATTTAATACCTTTACGCATGATTGAAAAAATACTTTGATTGTACTTACTTGTCCCATGGGTTGAATTTCGTTGGTATGATCCAATACTGGAGGCATCTTGAACTTCAGTGCTTCCTTGCTTTGCTGCGTAGTTGAAGTCGACGCCATGTCTTCCTTCTGAAATTCTTGTCTGGATTCCTTAAATATCTCCTTCTCCTTATGCACGTCAAACTGCTTCCTTGGTTCGATGTTCTTCTTCACCCATTGGTTTTGTACTAGCTCTTGTCGAACTACGTCATTTCTTGTTTTAGCTCCTCCATGAGTGACGATGTTGATGTTCTATCCTTTGTCCCTCACTTAAACTAAAATCCATTGAACATTCTAGTTGTTCTGATTCCTTTTTACTAGTATTGTCATACATTCCTCTGTATCATTGTTCGATGTGCGACAGTATATGCACGTTGATAGTGGAAGTGGACATTCCCTTGCATAATGTCCCAGTTGTTGGCAATTGTGGCATACCACTGGTCCTCTACCTCATCCTCCACCTCCTCTTGCTCATCCTCCACCTCTGTAGCCTGCCCGATCTCCTCTCGGCTCATTATACTGAGGCACCTGATTATACTACATGATATTGTACTGAGGCTGTGTTGTGTTGTACTGTGGTTGTGTGTTATTATATGGTTGTTGTGTAGTATTATACTACTATTGTGAAGTGTTGTATGGAGCCAAAACTTGATTAAAATGTGGTGCGGCTTGCCTAGTCATCATTTGTTCCTGCACTCTATATGCATCTGATGTTATCTCTCTCATCAACTCCATGGTTCAACAATCTTTGTCATCATGGCCCACTAACTTGCAAAAATTGCAATATGAACTCTTTGGGTTTGTCTAGTATTTCTTCATCATCATCCAATGATAAGGATCATGACCCGATTTCTTATAGATTTTGCACCATAATCCTCCTATTGGTAATGGATTTGGCATTTCTTCTTCCATATATTGCATGAATGTTGGACATTCTTTCTTGTGGTGTCCTTCCGTCCTACATGTAGTGCACCAAACGACTTCTCATTTGTCCTTACTCTTATTTTGGTTTAGCTTAAATGTTAAGCTCTTCAAATCCTCCTTTAATTTTTCGATAGCTCGGTCTGTCTGCCGATACCGATTTTCTTCTAGTTGCAGGGATGCCTGCAGAGCCTCTACTTGGGTTTGAAACTTATGTTGTCGTAATGGGTATTTTAAGTGTGGTATTAGTGAATTGACGAATAGGTGCCTATGTTGCATATCGTTCATGAGATACTTCAACTTTCCTTTTAAATTCTTGAATCCAGGTCAATTTCCCAAACAGATTCTCCTGGTTTCATGTATTGCTCCTCTGAGCTCTGTTTCTGGAACTCATTTATCAGTAAATTCTTAATGTCTGTTAGTGTCCTTGTCATCCCTAGGGAACTGTTTGCATCTAGACTCATGTACCAGTCTAGTGTGTGGTCTCTTAGCGTAATAGCTAACTGTGCAAGTTTGGTATCTTCATCAGTGATCTATTTTGCATCCCAGATATTTTCACAAATGAACAAGTGTTTCTCAGGGTCTTCTGTTGCTTCTCCTCAAAATTCTAGTAACCTGATCATGGGATCATGTCCTTCCATTCAGAATGCTGAACTACTACCTTGGCACGGTGTAGATACCTGACTAGTGCTACATGAACAGGATCCTCCAGTTGTTTTTCCTTGTGTAGATGTACTTCCTTCTGTTTGACTACTTCTAAACTTCGGTTGCCTAAATTATGGTGTTCTCTTTGGTGTATTAGTCACACATGGGTTTATGGGTTCCACACTGACATTAATATGGATAGGATTTCTACCTTCTCTTCCCATTCTTGGACCTCTCGTCTTCCTCTCATATGTTGCATGCAGGATTTCCTCAATCTGCTCCACAACGCGAGGATCCTCTACCTCTTCCTAATCACTCACTAAGCCTTCCCTCATGGATATGACTCTCTTGTTGGTATTCACCTTATATTGGTAGGGTACTCCACTACACGTCTTTCCATTTGTCACCAAGATCCACTTGATTTGGTCACCATCCATCATGATCGGGTCCAAGGGTTCCTCCTTCTTTCCCTTCTCCTTTCCTCCTTCCATCTCTCTTTTTTCTGTCAGTGCTTCCCCCCTCCCCCCATGCACGCATGGAAGTTTTGTAATTTGAATCCATTGTCAGTACACCTTTGTTATATAGAAATATCTTAATAGAAGTTTACAACGATTGAATTTACCTTCCTCGAGGTCCACATAGAAACTCTTTCTACACTGCATTATATGACTTCACTGTGTCGACTGCAAACTCTATTCTAAAACCTGCCAAAAATCTACTGCGCAGGTGAATTTGTTATTCACCTGCTGTAACTACTCAATTTGTATTGGGGTCCACTCTAACTATCGAATCCAGTTTTTTGCGTGGTTATCCTTCAACCTTATTATCCACTCCTGCAATAAGTGTGGGAAATCACAGAAAAAGACTTCATGCAAACTAGTAAACACATATTTTTCAAGATATTTGTGGGGTGTTACTCTAGGGTTTCTGTTATCTTTCTGTGCAAACTCCAGATGTTTGTTTCTTAGCCAAGTTTCAATCTCTGCTTCTGTGGGATTCCATGGTCTCAACATGCTCTTCTAATGGCTCATTGCTTTCTTCTCTTCTTTACTCTTCTCTTGATCAACCTATCTCATCTACTCAATCCTCTTCTATTCCTACTAACGACAATGAAACCATTTGTTGGTTTACTTTTCTATTCTTTCTGAGTTTGTACTAATTGACCCAGGGTTCACGTTTGTTCGAGTTTCCAACAAATCCTCTAAAACTATCGACCCTCCTGGTAAACTAGAAGGCAACAAAGCGCACAAAATGCACTGCGTAGTCTCACCCAAGATAAATTTAATGGGTGACTGTAATACTCATGTGTTTATAGCCTAGGATTGTGTGTGAGATATGAGAACTGTATATTGAACCGCTTATTATAACTTGTGAACACGATATACTGTTAATTGTGAATAATTAGAAAATATAGCAACTCATTCACTAAGCATAACAATAAATACTGAAAGACAATAAATACATGCATGCATTCATCACATTACACATATGTTACTGTGGTTCACCCCCTCCCAGGCTACATCCACAAATATTTTTCTCTCATCTCTTTTATTATAGTCATTCTATCACTACAGTGTCGTGCACTTACAATCTTACCAGTTGGGTAACATCTATATGAGGTGGACTAGATTGTACCAAGATCCTCAGCCTATGGTCTAAACCTCAAGATCTACCCTCCCTAGTACCCTTCAGCTCAACAACTTACAAAATTAGACCATACAATAAAATATTACATATCACATCAACTCATAGATAACTAGCTAAATTCGATAATACTCTTAACCCCCCTATGATACCTAAGTATCGATATTTATACATTTTCTGGATCTTCAGCCATTAAAATATATTACCAAAACCATAACCCTACCTTTTTTAGGCCTTCCCTTCATGCGTGCATTCTTCTCTTCCTTCTAGTTGTTGCTTTCCTCATGCATGCCTTCTTTCCCAAAAATCATCTTTCTTTCCGCTTTGGTTTGCTTCTAACAATTAGTATACAAAGAGTTACACCCAATATTGGAGCTCAAGCGTAATATATTTTCAAGTAGAGCCCATTCCTGGGCTCATCCAACATGTTCCCTTCATAATATTCTAATTCATAGGCTTCTTTTTCCAAGACATGCCGCACGATATAGGGACCATGCCACATGGGTTTGAACTTTCCTTCCCCCTAGTGGTTCTTTGGATTGATCATATAAAAGGACCAAGTCACCCTCATCGTACAATCGAGGATAGAAAAAATCATTGTATTGGACCTTAACATGTCTTTTTTTTTCTTTGATAGCCGTAGAGGCATCTCGATGTTGCTCATCAAGGATCTCTAGGTGCACGAGGTGTCGTTTGAGATCAAAAGTGTCAGGTAGGAGCACAACTACCAATATAAGAGAAGGGTTTCAAATTCAATACGTAAGATCGAATCCACACCATGTACTATCTAGAAAAGATAAAATTCGGTGGCAGTCTTGACCAAGGTTTGGTATTGACCAAGGTTCAGTATGCCCAAAGTGCAGGATATAGCATGATATGCCAGTCAGATTTGCTCTGGCTGACAGTTTTCTACAAAATGGTTTTGAGAGACTTGTTTACGGCCTCTACCTGTCCATTTTCCTGGGGGTATTAAGGGGAAGAATGACCATGCTTAAAACCCAACTTTGATGCTAGTTATTCCATCATTTCATTCTAAAATTGACTATCATGATCAGTGACAATCTCACTCGGGATTCCTAACTTGGCGATAATTTGATTGAATACGAAGAAGGAAACAATATTCCCGTTGGATTTACCTCTAGGCATGGCCTCATACCACTTAGTAAATTAGTCT
>CBVK0100445075.1:0-10236 GCA_900067695.1 Picea abies | reverse complement strand
TAAATGCCTCAGCTACCTAAGGACGTGAGCTTATCCGCTCAAGGTCCATTTACAATACAAGTGCGCTTCTTTATGAATGCCTTCATTAAAAGGGCGGCGCAATAACTTTCCAAAGCATTTCAAAATTTGTAGGCGTTGTCCAGCTGTCTTTTCTGCTCCATGCGCTGGCTCACTTGATACGCTGGCGATGCTCCTGCATCATTGTTTTATGATGAATTATTTTTATTATTTTCTTTTTACTGTTATTTGTATGTGAATCACTATACTAGAGAAAATAAAGAAAATCTATGTTTTATTATACCTAAACCTATTCATTATTTGGGTTGATTGTCATTGATGTCAACCCTTGAAGGAAAATCATCATCGCCCTTAACACTATCAATGCCATTAAACTATTCTTTAACAATAATGTCTTCATCATCAACAACACCGTTATTAATGCCTCTAAAATATTTGCTTGGAGGAAAAACATCATCATCACCATTGGTGACTTTAAATTTCCCACCTTGAAAAAATTGTCCACCATCGACATAATCATCTTCAATACTTTTAAAATCCCCACTTGAGGGACATTATTCATCATCCTCATTAGTTCCTTGAAAATCCTCACTTTGAGGAAACTTTCCATCATCATCAATACCTTGAAAATCCTCACTTGGAGGAAAACCATCAACATTCACTTGAAATCAAATCACTTATGGAAACTAATTTAGTGAGAAATGTTTTCCTAGACCTTGTATAACTAGAATGAGTTGTATCGATATAAAATGGTCTAGTCATGGTCCTAGACAAAATGTTTATTTGCAATGTCTCCACTATTTCATCATCCTCACTAGAAGGAATTTCCTCATCACTTGAAGGAATATCAACCAAAACATTGTCAGGGGACCGAACAAGAGAACGTCGAACACCTTGATTTGTTTCAGTTGAATGAATGAGAACACGATCTTCATTCCTAGGCCCATCATCAACTTCATTGATAATCTCATTGATAAAAGTAATATCAAGATAACTAGAAAAATCATTACCATCCTCGCCAATGTCATTGGAACTTCCATAAAAATATTCACTTGAAGGAAAATCATCATCACCCTTAACACTATCAATGCCATTAAACTATTCTTTAACAATAATGTCTTCATCATCAACAACACCATCATTAATGCCTCTAAAATATTTGCTTGGAGGAAAAACATCATCATCACCATTGGTGACTTTAAATTGCCCACCTTGAAAAAATTGTCCACCATCGACATAATCATCTCACTACTTTTAAAATCCACACTTGAGGGACATTATTCATCATCCTCATTAGTTCCTTGAAAATCCTCACTTTGAGGAAAATTTCCATCATCATCAATACCTTGAAAATCCTCACTTGGAGGAAAACCATCATCAACATTGTTACCTTTAAATTCCCCACTCAGGAAAGAGTGTCCACCATTGACATAATCATTTTCACTGCTTTAAAAATCCCCACTTGAGGAAAATTCTTCATCATCCTCCTTAGTGCCTTGAAAATATTCACTTGGAGGAAAATCTTCATCACTGCCTTGAAATTCCTCACTTGGAGTAAAATCATCATCATAAACATTGTTTCCTTTAAATTCCCCACTTGGGAAAGAGTGTCCACCATTGGCATAATCATCATCTTCACTACTTTTAAAATCCCCACTTGAGGGAAATTCTTCATCATCCTCGTTAGTTCCTTGAAAATCCTCACTTGGAGGAAAATATTCATCATCCTCATTAGTACCTTGAAAAACCTCACTTGGAGGAAAATCATCATCATCAACATTGTTTCCTTTAAATTCTTCACTTGGGAAAAAGTGTTCACCATTGGCATAATCATCATCTTCACTACTTTTAAAATCCCCACTTGAGGGAAATTATTCACCATCTTCATTAGTTCCTTGAAAATCCTCACTTGAAGGAAAATATTCATCATCCTCATCAATACCTTGAAAATCCTCACTTGGAGGAAAATCATCATCACCAGCATTGTTTCCTTTAAATTCCCCACTCAGGAAAGAGTGTCCACCATTAGCATAATCATTTTCACTACTTTTAAAATCCCCACTTGAGGGGAATTCTTCGTCATCCTCATTAGTTCCTTGGAAATCCTCACTTGGAGGAAAATCTTCATCAGTACCCTGAAAATCCTCACTTGGAGAATAATTATGATCCCAATCATTTAAATTGTGATCAAAGTGTCCACTTTGACGTGCATTTTGCTTATTTTCAATATTATTAAATTGTTGAAAAGATTGATCACCATCATATTCCTTCTATTTATCAGTGGTTTCTTCAGAGTCCTATGATTTAGGACTTTCCTAATGAACATGATGAATAACATTGTTGGCACTATGATCAAAATTCTAACTAGATGAAAAATATGACACCTAATTTATATTACAAGTATTCCCATTAGATTTTCTAGTCCCAAAAGAAGAGGTATGTGAACAATTTGTTGATGTCTCAGAAATAAAAGTTTATTTATGTGACGAAGCCATCACTTCTCACTAAGAACATAATATGATACAAATTCTCATCCTCCCAATGAAAATATTATAACTTGCAGAATGAACGTTTCCCTCCAAATTTCTCCCCTCAAAGTATTCCCTCCAAAATTTCCCCCTCAAATTTTTCCCTCCAAAATTTCCCTCCCAATTTTTCCCTCAGTTAGTTTCCCTTCAAAATTAAAAACAACTTTTACTCTATTAATTCGTTATTTATTTGTTAATTAAAATATTTTTCATGTTTTTTTATTTATCCCATATTCATTAAACTTAGTGATGATCTATATAATATTGGGTATATATGTACATTGTCTTCTTTTTTATTTATCCCACATTTGTTACACTTGACAATAATTTATATCATCTTTGTTATATATACACAGTCTTGTTTTCTTCTTTTTACATTGCGTTAAATATTGGGCAGCATTCGTTAAATAGTTTATCATTTCATAGGTTAGTTAATTTTTAAATTCTTACCATTTATCAAAAACAAATTTATAAGATCATCTTTCAATCACATGAGATTTTTTCATGCGAAAATTATAAAAAACCCTAAATTCTTTTAGATGTTTTCTAATTTTTTCTAAAGAAATCACAACTTTTAAAAAAAAATAGACCTTTTTCAAAGAAATTTTAACAAAATTCTTAGGATTTTTCGAAAAAAAAAAAGGAAAAAAAGAAAAAGAAAATTGGGTATACATTTTATAAAAATTTTACAGTTTTTATTGTTTTTGATAAAGTTTTTATGGTTTTGGACCATGGTGGTTAGTGGGCGGGATGAAACCATGACTTGGCCTATGGGGGTGCTCGGAGAAATGCTCGACATCACCCTAGTTCTTGTGGCCAATCCATGGGCAACATCGCCCAGACCCCCCCACCCACCATGCAACCAAGTCATGGTCTTGCCCAGGGCTTGGTTGCAGGGGGGATGGGGTGATTCCCAACATCGCCCCAGCCACCATAGATCAAGGTTTGGTCCTGAAATCGACCTAATAACCCCATGGGTCAAATTTTTTAATTTAATTTTTTTTTTTTTTAAGTTTAACTTTTATGGTCTATGTTTTTATTTAAATTTATTATAATGTAAACATTTCCCTGACCTGATTTATATTTATATTTTTTGATAAAGGAAAAATGATAGGAAAGAAAATATATGTGAATGTATTTGGATCACGACCTGCAATAATGGCATCCAAAATTGCAAATGGAACCTCCATGAATGCTATACAACAAATTGATAGCACATTCATTAAATGTCCGACACCGAGCTGTCAAGGGAAATGAAGAATGTTAGAGAGTGGAAATTTGTGGAAGGTGGAAACAAACTAGAATATTCTTGGTTTGTTAAAGACAAACAAGGAAACAATGGAGAACATCTATATTGGTATTGTGCCCAATTTGAACATGTGCAAGTAAATTATCAACCACTTGGGTTGCTACGAGATATATATGTTTGGTTCCAGACACAGATATTGTTTATGCACTCGTGAAACAAGACAAGACTTATATATTGATTGAAAATGAACAATTATAACAGGGATGAATGTTTTACATAATTGTGTGCATCTATCATTGAAGACATTGACAAGGACAATGTAAGTTTGTTTATTTTTATTTTTGTATCCTGTATTATTTTTAGTGTCATATTAATTTTTAAAGTTTATTTAACACATAAATGTTGTATTTTTACAAGATTTTGTTGAACAACTTTCACATATGTTAGTGGGGATTTACTCTACAAAGAAAACTATCATGCAATTCATCAATGCCTTTCATATCGATAAGGCACAAGAAGGAAGGAAAAAGAAATGCTCACCCTCCCAATGACATTCTTATAACTTGCAGAATGATCTTTTTCCTCTATATCCCCTCCCCCCCAAAATATTCCCTCCAAAATTTCCCCCTCAAATTTTTCCCTCCAAAATTTCCCTCCCAATTTTTCCCTCTGTTATTTTCCCTTCAAAATTAAAAACAACTTTTACTCTATTAATTCGTTATTTATTTGTGAATTAAAATATTTTTCATGTTTGTTTATTTATCCCATATTCATTAAACTTAGTGATGATCCATATAATATTGGGTATATATGTACATTGTCTTGTTTTTTTATTTATCCCACATTTGTTACACTTAACAATAATTTATATCATCTTTGTTATATATACATAGTCTTGTTTTTTCTTTTTACATTGCATTAAATATTGGGAAGAATTCGTTAAATAGTTTAGCATTTCATAGGTTATTTAATTTTTAAATTCTTACCATTTATCAAAAACAAATTTATAAGATCATCTTTGAATCAAATGAGATTTTTCATGTAAAAATTATAAAAAACCCAAAATGTTTTTAGATGTTTTCTATTTTTTTCCAAAGAAATCACAACTTTTAAAAAAATTAGACCTTTTTCAAAGAAATTTTAACAAAATTCTTAGGATTTTTCGAAAAAAATAAAATAAAATTGGGTATATTTTTTATAATTTTTTTATAGTTTTTATTGTTTTTAATAAAGTTTTTATGGTTTTGGACCATGGTGGTTAGTGGGCGGGATGCCTCTCCATGTGGGAACATGACTTGGCCTACGGGGGTGCTTGGGGCAATGCCCGACATCGCCCCAATCCTTATGGCCAATACCTGGGCAGCATCACCTCAACCCCCCCACCCCCCATGCAACCAAGTCATGGTCTTGCCTAGGGTTTGGTCACAGGGGGGTTGGGGCGATGCCCGACATCACCCTAGCCACCATAGATCAAGGTTTGGTCCCTAAATCGCCCTAATAAACCCATAGGTCAAATTTTTTATTTTTATTTCTTTTTAAGTTTAATTTTTATGGTCTATGTTTTTATTTAAATTTATTATAATGTAAACATTTCCCTGACCTGATTTTTATTTTTATTTTTTGATATAGGAAAAATGATAGGAAATAAAATATATGTGAATGTATTTGGATCATGACCTGCAATAATGACATCCAAAATTGCAACTGGAACCTCCATGAATGCTAGACAACAAATTGATAGTGCATTCATTCAAGGTCCAACACCGAGCTGTCAAGGGAAATGAAGAATGTTAGAGAGTGGAAATCCATGGAAGGTGAAAACAAACTAGAATATTCTTGGTTTGTTAAAGACAAACAAGGAAACAATCGAGAACATCTATATTGGTATTGTGCCGATTTTGAACACGTCCAAGTAAATTATCAACCACTTGGGTTGCTACGAGATACATATGTTTGGTTCCAGACACAGATATTGTTTATGCACTCATAAAACAAGCCAAGACTTATATCAAGCTTATATATTGATTGAAAATGAACAATTATAATAGGGATGAATGTTTTACATAATTATGTGCATCTATCGTTGAAGACATTGAGAAGGACAATGTAAGTTTGTTTATTTTTATTTTTGCATCCTGTATTATTTTTAGTATCATATTAATTTTTAAAGTTTATTTAACACATAAATCTTGTATTTTTACAAGATTTTGTTGAACGAATTTCACATATGTTAGTGGGGATTTTCTCTACAGAGAAAAATATCATGGAATTCATCAATGTCTTTCATATCGATAGGGCACAAGAAGGAAGGAAAAAGAAACAAAAAGTAACAGAGGTTGAAGCTGCAAGAGTAGACAGACAAGAACAAAACAAAAAGTAACAGAGGTTGAAGCTGCAAGAGTAGACAGACAAGAACATGAAAGAAGAAAGAAAAGTCCTCATTCCAGAAATCCTAAAAATGTTACATTTGAAGATGAGAAAACTCCAAATTAATATTTTGTTGAGATTAGTCCCAATCAAGTTATCACTTCTTCTCGCAAGAAGAATAAACAAGAGAAACACAAAAGAGAGACGGTTGGGGATGATTACATTTCTATTGATTATGAATAAATCATTGAATTAGATGAAACCCATTTAAATCATAAGAGGAATAAAACAAATGTTATGAATGAAGAAGAAACCGTCATTAGATTTGAATATTATAATCAAAGTCCTAAAGGTAGCGGAGAAATAATAACACCAAGTGTTGATCTAGAAGATGGTATTATGAAAGCAACACAAAATGTCATTCAAAATAGATTGAGGGCAATGAACTTAGTTGATGATGGCCATACATTTCAGTTCAATGTGAAGTAGCTTTATAAACCCACAGAAGGGAAAGAAAAATATCAAATTTGAAAACCGCATCACTTGCATATTCACAATTTGAAAGGATTGATTAGGTACAATCCATATGTACATGTGGTTGGCTACCTAGTTCTTGTTGACCCAATGGAAGTTCCTCTCAGGGATGAATTTGATAGATCAAAATGTTTTGACTACAAATATTATGTGATTGGAGGAAATCATTCTGCACAGAGGCTAGAAGAGAATTGATGCAAGAATATCCCAATAACCCTATTTTTGAGATAGTCAAATGCATAATTTATGTTGGTTTAATAGATTCAGAAGAAAATTTATTTCCATGGGATCATAACAAAGATAATGAGTACAATATGTTCATGACTTTCATTCAAAGGGTGAGATTTATCCATAACAAGTTTTCTAAAATATTTCATGGGGAGAGATCAAATGTTGATGTGAAGTTTTAGAAGCAATGTTGTATGGAAATAGTCTTCCTAGTTGATGATGAAAATGCAAAAGAAAAAAATGAAAAGGAAGTGACATATTCAAAGCTGTGGATAGTTATTTTCAATTGGTATCTAGAATTGGATAGGTATTGGATTTGATAGATTATATCTTCAACCTATGGGAAAATATTGGTATAAAAAATTAGAGTTAAAGAGGCTAAACCCTTAATATGTAGCACAAGTAAGACAGGTCATGAAATCAAGAATCTACTAGAAGATATGACTATAACACCTTGGAGAATGATACAAGGAGTGAAGGATGAAAAAATCATCATAGCTATATTATCACGTGTAAGTTTGGGTGAATTTTCAATGGAAGAAATGTATAATGAATTTAAAAAGTAAGTGTGTTGAGTTATTTTTATTTATGTTAGGACAAGATTTTTTGTTTTTTTAGTTTAACATATCAATGTTCTAATTATTTTGTTACATATATCATTATAACATTATTATTATTTTTTATGTGTCACAAGGTGTATATGAGAATACAAGAGGAAATGGTTAATATGTTGAATGAAGAGAGTTGGGATGATGTTAAACTCAACTATCTAGATTCAAGCTCTACAACAATAATGAAAAAACAAATCGTTGCATTCAAAAAGGTATGTTGATTTATTACATTAATATTATTCGTTTGTAGGTTAATTTATTTATATTTTATTAATTATAGCTATATAACTATATGTTTGTTTGTATAATTAAAGATGCCAAAGAAGAATGTAGATGGAGTACCTGAAACCTTCAAAAGTTTTATTAAAAAAAACAAGTTTTAAAGATAAATAAGGAGACGTATTCGAACTATTGAACTTGATGACACCCTTGATCACTACATTTGGAATGGGCTTGACACTGTTCATTATAAACTGATATTAGGTGATTGTGAACAAATTGCAGATATTGTTCCTAAAAAAGATTACTCCCTAATTATTGTATGTATCCCTCATGGTTATAACATCCAAAACATTGGATTAGATACTGAACCTTATACTTACCAAGCTTTCAATAAAGTGGTTATGGGATTTATGGAATTCACAACATCACCATTTTGAAGATTTATGGTTTTTCATTTAGACACACAACAAGGATTAGTACAATCAATATTCAAAGGAAAAGAAAAGACAAGTATGCATCTTATTTGGTAAGATATTGAAATTGTATGGTTAGGGATTAAGATTACAAATCAATTTTTTTAATTCACAAGTTAATTGAATTCACACTATTTATGTTACATGCACAAGCCTAATATTCATATCTCCAATAGAGAATCATTTACACGTGATATTGAGAGTATAAATCTTGCAACCTAGACAAAAGATGATTCTTTTAATTCTATTCTTGTCAATGTAAAGGATGGAGGGAAGCCAAGTAGTTTATTGGTTTACAATGTTGTGGTTAGAAAGCTTACATATGAGAAAAAGGATTTGAAAAGAGAGATGGTTAACATTTATCAAAAACCACAAGCATTAATTAATCATATTATAAATACATTTTCAAATGAATGAGATTGGGTTTTGGACTTGTTCTCGGGTTCAAGTAAGAATTATGATCTAACATTTATGAAATCATACTTCAATATTGATTATTTTTAATTTATGTCTTTTTACATTATTTAACTTAATTATTTATTTTGTATTTGGTGATTAGGTACAACATTTAACTTAATTATTTATTTTGTATTTGGTGATTAGGTACAACACTAGCGTGTTGCTTACATAAAGGAAGAAATTGCATAGCCATTGAAAATGACCCACTACAATGCGGTTTTATTCAGCAAAGAATTAATTCTATTCCATCTCTTCCATATGAAACACAAGAAGTTGGCTTGAGGAAAGGAGATTTTAATGAATCAAAGGTGGAAAAATGTCAAAGGAACTTCAAGTACCATTAGGAGCATTGATTGGAAAGGATCAGTTTGGAGAACTTGCGGATAAGAAGATGATAATGTGTCTGTTGAGAATGATGAATTTGGGATATATGATATTGTTGATTAGTTTTAAGATGTCTTTGAAAATGATGCTCAACTTTGCAAATTTTTTATGAGCTATAACTGTAATATTTTGACTTTCATATTTTAAAATAAGAATGAATGTGTATCTATTGTTGTTTGGTGCAGACGTCACCTTTGGTAACCGTCCGCTTTTCCCAGGACCTTCTTCTTCTCTGGCCAAAGAGCTATAGTGCCCTTCAGATCCCGTATCGAGACCTTTTGTCACCCACAGGATACTCTATTGATCTCCCGACAATCCTTTCGGGAAATCGGGTTTCATGTTATCGCGAAACCTGTGAGCATGTCCCGTGCTACTCAAAACCCCGAAACTCGATGGGTCAAAGAGTCAACACTCCGTTCCTATCGGGGATTTCCCTATCAGGAAATCAACGTATGCAATGTCGCGATCCACTTACACCACGAACCCCGAACCCCAAACTCCGATATGCACGTGCGCTAACTCCTTGCCACGTCACCTCCTCTCTCCGCTCTATCGGGAATCGTGGGATCGGGATTTCGCCGGTCGAAATTCCTTTGCACCGTAAAACCTTGAATGTCGAATCCTGACTTTTCGAGATCTCATGCCACCTGTCCCCTAACGATCAACGATTCTGATTAGATCGGGAAATCGCTAATCGCGATTTCGACTAGTATGAAGCTCTTGCCTCCACAAAATCCGAAGACCGAATCCTGATGGGCTTTGGTCCTTCCCTCCTGCGCCTAAGGACTAAATTTCATGCATCTTCTCTGAGATCTGACGGTCGGCAGGGTTTCACGAATCTATCCTGCGAACCCTGGCCGTTGATTTTCCTCCCTGAGGATTTCTTCTGCTCCAAAGCTTCTTCCGGCTCGAACCTTCTCAGGATCCTTCTCCCAGAAAAACACAAGGAATTGTTCCTCCTGAGCTTGTCAACTCTGACTCCCTCAAAGACTTTTCGCACACTTCCGTGCTCGATCCTCAACAACTCTCAAATTGTTGAGTTTTCCGGACTCTGTTCTCTTCTGACAACAGTAGTCGCTACCTTCTTCCGCTCAGTTTAGCCACTGAGACTTCAGTTCAGCCTGCACTTCTCCTGCACGACTCTACCAACCCAAATCAACTTC